>JAYJMB010043177.1:21487-31701 GCA_036873735.1 Pouteria campechiana
GAATCGATTCTCAAAAAAGCCGTGAATACAACGGTGGTCTGTCGAATCGATTCTCAGTAAGGTCTTCCTGCTTTTGGTGCGGCAGAAGTCGCCACTGTTTAGCAGAGAATTCACATTTTAAACGGTGGTGGTTGAGACAAGGGTATTTTAGTAATTGCGGTAGGAAGGGATATTCAACGGCGGAATCCCTTCGAGATGCGGGAATCTTACGCTCCGTGGATCGTGCCTCTTCTCGCCGACTACAAGTGGCATTTCAGTGGGCCGTCTTCTCGGTTGGTGCAGCGAGTTTCAGCCGGCCAGCCGCCGGAGGGGAGTCGTCGTGTTGAACACACACGAATTCCACGCAGGGATGCATGAGGCGGCAACGAGCGGTGCACGCTCAGGTCTGGGGACTTCATCTGTCCTGATGAACGGCTCAGATGTTTGGAGATGGATCGGTTCTGGACAGTTGATTTGGTTTCGAAAACCGTCCGAGGCAATGGGCGGCTGGCTGGCGGGCGCCCCAGCTAGTAAACGCTGGCTGGCTGGCTTGCATGGAAGGCAGTACCGGAAAGACGACAAATTTCCATGACTATTATAATGCATAATTGATGAAATACAAAAAAATTTAACATTTCTTAGACCATCGGTCACAATAGTCTAAAATAAGTCTCAAAATTTTCATAAATCCTTAAATAATTGTCATAATAGTTAAGAAATTGATAAATTTGTAATTTTTTTTTTTTACAAATTTATTGATTCTTTTGCTAAAATTTAGAAAATGTAACTATATTTACAATTTAGAGTAAAAGATGTAGACATACCTCCAAATGACCAATTTTAATTTAAGGCTTGTAGAGTTTAAAGAAGAAGTGAAAAAAAGAGATAAAAGATGAATGAAAAGAAACAACTTAGATAAAGGGTAATAATTGAAAACTACATAGACTAAAAAAATATAGAATAATTATTAAAAATATAAATAATTAATAAAAAAAGTAAAATTATTAACTGGGCATCCATTAAAAGGGGCTGAAAACTAAAGGGAGCACATCTGTTTATGTCAGCCCACAGACCCTTGTTGTCCAGTGCAATGAATTTTGTAAGCAACCTTACTTTTCTGGGGGTATCTTCATCGATCGATATCAGCTAAACCGACGGCCAGGATATTCCCATATTCATTCCATGCAGCAATCAATTTGTCAGCAATGATCCAGCCGGAAATGTACGACAAACGCAAAATTCAGGACGGTTGAATTTAATTTTCCTGTCCTTGTCCTGTAAAAGTAGAGAGCACATGATTGCGAGGAATTCAATGGTTTCTGGGAACTTAAGAAGGGTTACAAGGTCATGTGGCATCTATATATGTATGTATGCTTTCACTTGTCTTATAGCTTCCCATCTTGGCTCAGCCGGACCTTGGGCCATTTTGGATTTTTCTAGGTTATATAATATAATATATGTCTTTTATTCTGATTTGGTGTTTTATCCTTATTAAAGATTAAAAAATATTTAAAGGGCCAATCTGCTATTTACCGCCCACCTGGCGGCTTCAATAGCCTGTGTCTTTCGGAACGAAGGAAAGGGGGAGGAAAAGATCTTTTCCTATTTTTATTCGATGTGATACTTAAATATTCTTTTTTAACCTTTTTACAATATTATTTACATTTTGTATCATCAAGCTTATCTTTTTGGTAAAAAGTTCTATCTGTTTTTTTTTCGTTTATTTTTTGTTTTTATTTTTTTCCTTAATTTCTATTCATTTTCTTCTTAGACCATTCCTCAAGATGGTAGTCTGCATCTATCCCATCCGTGTGGCTAGACGCAGATTTCACATTGAATCTTGTGGCTTTCAATCAATCCTAATTTTGGCTCTCAAAAGCAATGAAAAACATTTATTCGTCATTGGGGAGGATAACACTGGAAGCTTTTGTGAGTGATTGGTCCTACGAATTCCCCCTTTTAATTCACGTGATGTGATATTTCGCTATTCTTAAATATCATATTTTTTTCATATACAAATCTATATTTTTAATTATTAAATTCATCAATATTCTTAAAGAGCTTATACATTTTATACAGAAAAAAACAGCAAAATTCAGCCCAACTGGCTGGTTGAACCACTGAAATGTTTGGACCAGTTTTTGAATTTTCTTTTTGAAATCTCGAGTCATTAAACTGGATTTGGATAATTGTATACCATTTTTAATATTTTTTTAAAAAATAATTAAACCGGTTTCGATTGACTAGCCTCCATCACAACATTGTACCCTGGGGTGTGAATGAAGGAATGAGCCACAACCCCAAATGAGGACCAGGAATAGGTGCTGTAAAGCGTGAAAATATACTTCACAATGCCTTTCCAAATCCATCATGACAGAAAAGCCCCAAAAATTCAGCTGTCCAATTGGCTCGAAGTATGCTTTCTGTCAAACATAAGGGATATAATTGATGGTTGAAAAAGCTTTAAAATCGTTTTTTTTATATATATAAATTGCAAACATTCACTAGCAAGGCATGACTTTGGGTGTTGATTCCGAGCATTTATTATCTTGCCTAGTGATACTTGGTCAAATTGAATTTTCTTTCCCCTATTCTTTCCGGTTCTTTACACCAGTAGTGAGGTTTGCCGGAGCTCAAAAACGTTGAACTTTTGCTTAGTTGGGGCCCATATGTTTCACTGCCTAAAAGCTGAATGTTGAAAAATGGTTGTCCACTCATCCGAATTCAATGTTTATGGGACATCCACCAAAGAAATGGATGGATCTACGGCCAACCTTTTGAGTCAATCCACTGGGCATTGAAGACGACCTTATGACAATTTTATATAATAGAACATGCAAATGAATTTGATGGTTACAAATACCTGATCAAGATCGTAGTGGTTCACCAATAATGGATGGCCTAAATAGCTATAGCACAGTGGCACCTTTGAAAATGGATCTAATAGCTGTTTGTTTATCATTCATGTAATCCTCACTTATTCAACTATGTCAACTTTGAGAAATAAAGCTTCCTTTTAGTCCCATTTAAATAAGGTAAAGCCTCCTTAATTAATCTTATCTTTTCCACAGTTAAGCTTTTTTTATTATTATTAGTCTCATCTTTTCTGTACAGGTAGGATTATATTTTCTACATTTATTACACATTTGTAGCTTTAATGTATTTCTCTATTTTGTGTATATATCTGAACATTTTCACCCATACATACAAAACTAGTCACTTCTACCAAAATAGCTCCCAACAGAAATTGTTCTTTGGAGCCGGTGTAGTATTCAAAAACATTTGAAATTGTGCAAATAATCTCGGAAAATAAATTTTAAGAGAGAAAGTAGGCAGGCAGCGTGCTCTGGCCAAGAAAAATAGTTGCTACTGCTCACCCGAATCGAATTGCTATGGCTAACTGCTGAAATGAGATGGATGAGAGAGCTAAATTCCTAGCATTGCCCAACTTAAGAGACATCCGAAGGTCCATTATAAAGAAAAATATCCAAGTCAATGGAGAGGCCTATTTTGGACCCAGAATATTACATCAGGGGTCCAACCTTTACATGAGAAAGATAATAAACAATGGACCGCCTGATGGATGGTCTGGATGAGAAAAGGGAAAATTACACATTCGCAGTTTGGGAATTGGAAAAATGTATAGAAAAGAGGAAAATGCATTTTCAAAGGGAATGAGGTAGTAGAATAGGAGACAATAATTAGAAATTAAGCAAATAAAAAATAAAATAGATAAGCTATGGAAAAAACAGATGAAAACTTGCAAAGCGAGCGTCCAAATGAATGGTAACAGTTGCAGTGTTGCACTCAACAGTAACATGGCCAAAATATCAGATGGACATATCCGGGTAAGTGGTTATTTCTCGTTGGCTCTGGCTCTAGGATTGTTATATTCGGGTCCAACTAATTAACAGATGAGCCCATCCGAATGATGGAGAGAACCTGTCTGCAACAAACAAGGCCAGCCCCACAACCGTTAGAAGCCGTTATTTGAGTGCGGCGGACATGAACCCAGCCCTCAATCTCCAGCTAAAGAAGGGGAGTTTAAATAATGGGGCACCCATCATTCAGGAAATCTATTGGAAAATCGAGGGAAAATTCCCTCGTCCAAAAACTTATTGAGGGAGGAATCCGAGACGCCTGTGTCAGCAGAAAGCCAACGGAGGACTGATAGTAGCAATGGAAGGCCACCACCGATCTTCGACACTCCCTCTTTCGGTGTCGTTGGTGTTTGTGGCGGTGGTCTCCGCTACACTCCTCTCCGCCCTCATTGAAGGAGCCGGCAGACCCCAGAGGAGCCCCAGCCCACAGGCATTGGCGATATGCCAGCGCACCGATTACCCGTCGCTCTGCGTGGCTTACGCCATACCTGCACGGAGGCGCGGGCGCCGTGTCACCGTCGCCAGCATGACCAAGCGATCCATCATAACTACAATCACAAAGACCAAGCAAGCGGACGCCACGGCCAGGAAGCTTGCAGCGACCGCCTCCCCCGGCAAAGATGGAATGAAGAAGGCGAACCTCAATGTGTGCGATCAAGTGTACAGGGACGCGCTCACCAACCTCCAGATGTCTGTGAAGAACCTCAAGGCCAAGGCCATGGCAGACTTGAAGATCAATCTGTCCGCAGCGCTGTCCGACTACACGGCCTGCAACGACGGCTTCACACAGACGCCAGGGGGAGTCTCTCCGTTGGCCAAACCGAATGCTCTGTTGAACCAGCTTGTAAGCAATAGCTTGGCATTGGCTGAAATGAATAAATAGCGGGGAGGGGAGTTGTGCTGCCGCAAGAAAATAAAAGACAGACTCCAGCTGCTGCCGGAATTGGGACGATGAACGACATTCTGTCTTTTCTTTCTGCTTCTAAATAATACAGAAGAATCCAATCCTCATCATTTGTTTCGTGAAACTGTAAGATTGCTAACGAGAAAAAAGAACAATGAATGGGGGATACGTTCTGACAATGACCGTCCGGGATCTGCGGAACTCCTACGTAGCCTATGAAACCATAACCAACCCACAAGATAAGTTTTATTTGGGGCTAATGTTCAACAGCTCATGCCCAAACCCATCACACAAGCCTCAGCTACAAACCCGGCCCCCGCTAAAATGAATGCAAGCACAGGAGAGACGATGCTACTCCACCCATGACCGACTAATGCTTGGCATAGATGACTGACCGACATCTAAACCCAACTTTATCCAATGAAATTTCAGGCCAATTTTCATGCAAAATGACAGGGAGGGTGACTCATGTGTCGCAGGACTCACGGAAGAAACGAAAGGAACACCTCTTCAGGCCAGCTGGCACACGTGGTTCAAATTGACCAATTTACTTAAATAACTGGAGTCCGTGAAGTACCGCGACGAAAAATATTGGAAGACATTGAAGCTCAAATCCAATCTTTAACTGCCATTGTAGGTCCATTACCAGCAAGGCAAGGCCTCAGCCCTAAGGATCATTAGTGTTTGTTTAATTATTGAATAATTGTAAGGTTATTCAACAACTTCATACAGTATTTAACCAGCAACATGTCTTCAAAAAAAGAGAAGAAAGAAATGAAAAGAAATTAAAAGAAAAGAAAAGAAAATCTAAATCATGTGTACAATGGTTAATGCTATCGTTTAGACTTTATCGACTGTTTCAGTTTGGACCAACCTGGTCAGACATATGATCCCAGCTATTCGAATGATAAAATACGATAATCTAGGGTATGATGACCTTCCTTCTTTGATGAACTACATCTTGTATGCAAGCCACAATCTCCCAAGTGAAATAAAGTTCGCCCCGGAAGCAAAGAGTTCGTAGATATTTGACTTGGTGAATTGGATTGGATTCTCCATCACACCTCCATGTAGGGCTGAATCACCCTAAATACTCAGCAGTGATTCTAGCTGCAAAGCAGACTGAACAGAGTCCAGAGCCATCTGAGCTAACGAATCCTATTTGTCCGAGTCGTCATCACTGGAGAGGCTGGCAGCCCGACAATAAGTTATGAAGCCCAAGCCATGGCAGGAAGTCCATCCCGGTAGAAGCTTTGTGCAGTTGGACATACATGCACGAGCATCAATGCACTTGGGTAGATGTTGGAATTTCTTTCCATTTACCATTCTGTAAAGAAACACAAAAATTACCGTTTTGAATTAGTTCAATCTTTCTGAAAAATTAGAGCCAACTTACCTTCATTTCTTGTCTGTTACAAAGATCTTACTGTAGAATGGCCGAGATGACTCCAACTCTGATGACTGCAAGATCCACCAGCTCCCCAAAATCCCCATTAAAGTGATCCTCTTGTCTCTTAATTCTACTCTTGCTAGACACAGAAGTTTGTAATCTTGAACTTCAACTTTCTTTGCATAGGGTGCCTTCACAGACATAACAACGATCCAAAAATACAGATACAGTTACAGGTCCAGCTAGCCCCAACGTTATCAACAAAATTGGTGATGTTAAACTCCAAGCAATGATCTTTCATGATGGATGGGTGGGGGGGGGGGGGAGCAACTTATCTTTTTTTATTTTGGTGTGTGAGTGTGTGTGTACTTTGAAATTCCAGACAAGAAAGCATTCCTAAGCATGGTCTTGATTCCAACTCGTCCTTTGTGATGAGCGAGTGTGCATCATGTGTCAAAGATCTTATAAAAGGATATAGAAATTATTAGTTTGCCATCTTTGAAATTAGTACAAGAGAAAAATTGAAGAAAAAAATTCTAACATCAATATGAAGGCAGTACTAACCCTCAGTTTATTTGTTACTGGGTTCTGCTGCATGGCTTTGCGACGCACCTGTGATATTTTCAATTTAGAAGATGTTATGACCATCATAACTTATCATATCCATTGGTATAAATGAACAAAAATGTTGAGGACAGAATGCAGATATGCAAAAATCAAACATATTAACATATTCTGATTAAATGCATAGAAGGAAAAGCAGTAGCAACACTGAAACATGCATATGCTCATCCAAAATGGCTAGGTAGCTAGGACACAAATAATATAGTTCTTCAGACTTTCCTTGAAACAATGACATGACACTACATTCTAAACTCAGAACATACAGGTGGGAATCTATTATTCAATATCCAGACTGGTGGTGTAATAACGTCCTCACATGGGTCTCGAAGTAAATCTTCCAATTCATAAGACCCTAGCCACCAACATGGACCTTTCGGTTGAATGGTGATCAATGCTAGGCTTGTCTTCTAGCCATGTGCTTACAGACCACATTAAAAATTTTTGAATTCTCCTCTCCATGAAAATCATTCGCAGATACAATAGAAAAATGTTCTAGATACAATATAATGGGCACTAGTACAAAGTACAAACTAATGAGAAATGTATATTCTGCCTTTCTCTAGGGCAAATCCTATAAGGCAAGGCATTATGGTGAATTCAAAATAGGCATTGAGCAAACAATGTGATGAAGAGAGTGCCCCTCAGATTCATATCTGTGCTTTCAGCTAAGAATAATCAATTGCATGACCAAAAAAAAAAAAAAAAACAAATTGCAGGACAAAAAAAAAGGTACATGCATCATAGCAGTTTAAGAATCATTTTCCAAAAAGAGCTCAAAACCATCACCTAATGCAATCAAATTAACAGATATTTGCTAACTAGTGCACATCTATCCACGCTATTCAAATAATAACAAAAACACACGCATGAAGCCTGCATGGGATGTTTGATCATGCCATAAAATAGTCTGCATTGTTCACATGATATGGAAAAAAAACCAACCATACAAGCAGCCAATCTGTGATGTGCACATGAGAAGGCAGAGAAAACAGCCAGGTCCATTTATCTGGAGAACTATGCATGCACATGCTCTTTTTGTTCCACTCTGGTGATTCTATGTTCACACCAGGTCACTACTACAAAAGCTAATCACCTTAAGCATGTCTCAAATTTCCCACACAGACTTGTCCCACATGAAAGGGTGCATGTGAAGGGGGTGAATGGCAGGCAGAATTGAAATACAATTTGTCTAAATATTAAACCAGAACACTTCCCAACTGACCTTTTCAATAAAGAGATAAACTGAGAGTGGGCTGGGTTTAGTGCTGAAGAGAAAAAGAGCTACTTTAATCGCGAGAGTAAGAGGATGTTCCCAACCCATCAAGACGGTCAAAGTGAGTAAAGCGGGCAGCCAACATTTCCTTGCCCATGCCCAGAAGGCATGTGTTTCATCATCTTCCATGAATCCAAAACAATCCCAAACATCTGAACAGTGATCTTCTGCTAAAATCTCATTCTCTAAACCATAGAAAGTTAGAAAAATTAAGGAACTCTAAGGCTGTGGCTTTCAAAAAGGATAGGATCCTTAAGGATAAGGGCATTGTTTTTGTTTTTTCCATGGAGAAAAAGAACCCGTGGTTCAAGGATCCAGACAATTCATCCATTCCACTCAACAATTCATTTCTTAAAAGTCTCCCACATTGGCCTTTTCTAGCTGAATACGATCAGCAACCAGCATTGTGTTCTTCCTAGTTTTCAATTTGCAAGCCAGAAATTGAAAGGTTAAACATGTTCCATCAAGAAGATTTTCAACGCATGGTTGAAATTGTTGGGAACAACAGATCAACCAAAGACACAGCAGCACTTATCTGAACTGAAAGTCTCAGTACATGTGCATATCCTAGGGTCAAGGAATGGAGAATTCCTTGTTGAAATTGCAATGGAGAACTTGTTAGTGTTGGCCTCACCATCAAGAGCAGAAGCGACTGTTTGACGAAATTGCATTGCTCCAAGGAAAAACGGCAGTCCCAGAAAACTTCTAATATCTATCTTCCTTCCTGGAGCAAAGCCAATGTGCAACTTTTGGTTAATGCAGATTCTTAATAAAGGTTTAAAGTGTGTTAAGATTCATCAAAAAACATGAAATTTCAGTATAGATCGGTCTTGGTTAGAAGTCTCGTTTCAGTAAATATCAGGTTTGGTGCAACCAAATAAGATTAGCAAATAAAATAACAGAAAAAGGCATACTGGCTTTATAATTTTTTTGCTGAAATCTATTCACTAGAAATATAGACTGTTACAGGTCACAATTATAAGCAGGTATTTCCTCAGAAATATCTCAAAACCATGAAGGTCTGTCACTTCCATATAATGTATCATAAATTTGATTTATTCACATCTAGTGATGTGACCAGCTTCTGATGGATCATCAGGCAGAACCTAACTCTTTGATCAATCTATTAAACTGATGAACAATCCTAACCCCAGACAGCTTTACCAAGAGGAGGGAGCTTTTAAAACAGTCTAACAATCTACCAATCAAACAGCTCGATTCACGGATCTTTCCCAAAAGAAGGGGACTTCTAAAACAGTCTCTGTCAGCTATCTTTATGAAATCTATTTTTCCTTTAAAAATTTCATTAACAGAATGTTTTGGACTAACAGCCAACTGGTAAAGCCTGCCCGATGACAACATAGCTTGGAACATACTAAATGTGGATCATATCCATGTATGAAGAGAGTAGCAAAATAGCAAGCCTTGACGCAAATACAGTGTAAAGTCAGGAAAATATTAAGATAAAGAGTTTTAACTTTTCTGAATTATGAATTGATTGGAAAACACAGCCATGTGAAGATGCGTTCGATGGATGAAGTAATCTTTTAAAGTGGTAATCCTGTTAAGGAAAAACAACATGAAAACCCTGGTGCTTTTCACCTGGCTGAGCAAAATGGAGAATAAACTCAAAAACTTGCCTGTGTAGCTCAGATTCTGTATCCACTTTCTTCTCATATTTAGATTTAACTGGCACTTCGATGCATGGACCTGTACAGCAGGATCAAGGGCCCTGACCCACGTCTTTAGCAGGACATATTTCTCTATAACTGCAGGTAAAGTAGCATATGGAACATAATAAATACAGTATACATTAGAGGAAAAGAAGCATATGCCAATGCAGAGATGCCGAGCATGTCCAGGACTCCAGAAGCAATGATACCCACATACTTCACATAGGCAGGAAACAAATCCACAGTCCAGCCAGTAATTGAATCTTAATCCTAAGGCTATAAAGACACATGCATTGTTCAGAGAAAGGGAATCATAATGCCCACAAAAAAAAGTCAAGATCATTCTACAGGATGCCATCTACAAAACAACATTGCATGCATTGAGGTTTATAAAGAATGAATAAGGACAAAAAATAAGAGAAAAAAGAAAAGAAAACAGGTAAGCACCTACAGAAATGTACATTTTCTACTTTTAGACTGAGAAAAATGA
>JAYJMB010043188.1:0-31700 GCA_036873735.1 Pouteria campechiana
CCCTTACTCACACTACTACAGAAAATTAGATTGGAGCAAGGTTCTAAATTTGGTGTGCCCACGACAGCACCACCAAACTACTACATCAATCAAGGCAGCTCCACGTTATAGTAAAAATTCAATATCAATAATATGAGGGAATACTCAAAGTCATCTATCACATTATCAATGAAAATAGCTCAGGTCAACCATAGCAGGATCCTCTATCAATCAACATGTAGAAATAGACCAATTCATCATTTCCAACCATAGCACACATAACAAGTCACTACATTCAAATGCTCACAAGCAAAGTTATTCAAGGATACATGAATACACCATCTTTTATAACAATCAATTATGTCCACATCATGATTCATAACTCATGATGGAAAGGAAAAGAATGCAATATCAATAATAATTTAATCAAACATTTGGCCACTTATAAATTAGGCAAATCAATACATAGAATGAATGTCATCCTGGCATATCAATCACCTTAATGACATCCCGACATTGTAATCAAGCACAATTATAAGATTCATCAAGCATCACTCGTTGGATTCATGTCATCACATGCCCTGTTTAGTCAAATTAATCACCTAGGGCTCACACGATCATATTATCTTCAGGTATCACATGATTCCATCATAAATCAAGTAAACAAACATCCAACATCTATTCATGAAACTTCATAGTTTCATCAGTTAATTTCACTCACATTGTAAACATAATAGATAAACATTCAAATACGGTACACATATGGGTAACACTATGCTTCTGTTATGCTACTTTGCTCATAGCAAACATACACAACTAATGTAGTGTAGAATCAAGTCGTATTTGTACTATCAGAGCACTATCATGTTCATTTCACATTGTATAACCATACACATATCAATTCGCAATCATCATTTGCATGTCCTCCATTCTCTCACTCATGGCTTCAAAATACCATTAACATGTCCCTTACCTTCATCTTTTGTCATTCTTAAGCTAGTGTTCTTTCATGTTCTCATGAATTTATATTAGCATGTCATTCCCTATCTCTTCCACTAACCATTGCCATCATGAATTGGGTTTATCACTCTTGGTATCAGATAACCACTTGGCTCTGATACCATTTAGTTATGCCCTGCCCTTGGGCCAATGCATTTTACCACTTCCCTTTAATTTTCCCATTTTCAAGGGGAAAATTCTGCCAAAATTTTGGCAAAGTCCACCCTAAATTATATAAATTTAAACCTATGCATTCTTCATGACTATAAAGCAATAACATAAACCATAAAACATACATCCATAACAGCCTAACTCACCCATAGTTGCATGCCCAAGATCGAAACTGAATCATGATGATGATATACATCAATGAAATCATACAGAGCCATTTACAATTTGATAATTAATCAATATGACATGCCAATTAGCCAGATTATATTTAATATAAACCATTCTAATTCTT
This sequence comes from Pouteria campechiana, assembly GCA_036873735.1. Taxonomy (NCBI): domain Eukaryota; kingdom Viridiplantae; phylum Streptophyta; class Magnoliopsida; order Ericales; family Sapotaceae; genus Pouteria; species Pouteria campechiana. The sequence continues at coordinate 1,442 of JAYJMB010043188.1, forward strand.
CAAATACAATTATGCAAATATACAATGGGATGGTAGTCCCAATTCAGCATACCACAAGAAGGACATCCCCACTCTTTGCTCATCAACCCCAACCCATAGTTGGGATTCTTTACCTATACTACTAACAAAAAAATAAGAATAAGAAGGCATGAGTCCTGAGTGAACTCAGTACGTAGGCACATTAATTAACAATAATTAATTCAAATATAACCAAACCATGAATATAAATATAACAACCATTTTGTCATTGTATCTAAGAACCAAAACCACACATACAATACACACATCTCATCCTGAGATGAAAAACACAACATACATAAATTCATACTAATGGAATCATACCATGAGGCTCAAGCCCTCATTATGCTAACATACATTCTATGTCATTCAGGTGTATAATACCACTACTATGCCATTTTATACAAATAAACCACCATGGAATGGTTTCCATTCCATCAATATGCAATTAAAAGAAGAATCATGGGATAACCCATACCCTATTAGTTATCAATCATCACATTTATGTAACATAATAATATCAACTAAGGGAACATAAGGGAAGATCTGCTATCCCCATCCAATGAACCATTCACATTTTATCATAACTTCTAATTTATCTACAATGACGGGATAATCTCTATCCCTATTTCTTACAAATGAGATATTCGTTATCCCTCTCACTTAAACATCATCCTTCACAAGTTCATATCATAACCAATCATTGAAACTTAAGGGATACTCGTTATCCCCAACATTCATGTATTCGTAAAATCTAATAAATGTAAACCTTGAGAACAATACGGGATGTCCACTATCCCCAATAATCCACACATGCATATACCTATTACCAAAAGAGATATGGGATATTAACTATCCCTAGCCATGCACACATGCTTGGATTCAAGCATATGGGATAATCCATATCCCCATCGATGCATTTAGCAAGCCAATGCCTACTTACCTTATTGATGAATCCTTTCATAACTTATGAAGTTCCATACTTCTACAGGTTCCATAGCTTTTCATCTAGGCTCAATGATCCTACATATACAACAATATCATTCATTTACCAATGCTAACTTAACTAATTTTTATCATGCCGATGAATTATACCATCAATCAGTCCATTTTACAATCTATCCATTTTTCAAATTCATAACAGCACTCTAACCTTAGCATAAAGCCATTTAACACATAATCTTCTTTAATCACTTTCTATTCATGTATTTCATAAACTAAACACAATGAGTTAATGCCTCTTCATTATCCAATCATAGGCTGCAATATGATTCATCAATCACCCCATTTCCCTTTTCAATTTCATCATTTCCCATAAATTTCACTGTTCACAGGTATCATGATATAACACCCTGCACTCCCATCCTATGTGTTTTAACCACGCCACCTTGGGCCTATGCGGAAGGCTACCATCTTATATTCTAGAGAAGAATCTTACCAAAAATTTGGCAAAGTCTCCCCTAAAATATAAGGCATTTGCACCTGATATACATGTGTAATATCACACACAATTAATAATTCTATAATATAAAATATCAGTTACATTTAAATACTAAACACCAAACTCATACTCCCAGCTCCGCCCAAGATCGGAACAGGGTCATGATGGCAATCACATAACTACAATTATAGATATATCACTATGACATGCCCATGCTATATAATATACATCATTTTAATCTTATTATAGAAATTTAATTACACTTTTAATTTACAAAGATTTAATATGAAGGGATTTCAATCCCAATTTACCATTTCATAATTAAAATGTCTTCAAATCTGGATTAACAGCCCCAAAAGAATCCCAATTGCGGATTGGGGTTGTTAATCCAGATTTGAAGAAATGTTAATTATGATATGTAAATTGGGATTGAAATCCCTTCATATTACATCATTGTAAATTAAAAGTGTAACTAAATTTTTGTAATAAGATTAAAATGATGTATATTGTATAGCATGGGCGTGTCATAGTGATATATCTGTAAGTGTAGTTATGTGATTACCATCATGACCCGATTCCGATCTTAGGCGGAGCTGTGAGTATGGGTTTAGTGTTTAGTATTTAAATGTAATTGATGTTTTATATTACAGAATTTTTAAGTATTTATGATATTAAACATGTATATCAAGTGCAAATGTTTTATATTTCAAGGGATACTACCAAATTTTTGGTAAGATTCTTCTCTGGAATATAAGATGGTAGCATTTCGCATCGGTCCTGAGGTGGCATGGTTAAAATGCATAGGATGGGAGTGCCGGATGTTGTAGGTGGTATCAGAGCTGAGCAGGTATTCAATAGGATAAGCCCAAGTTATGATGGCAATGGTTGTTAGATGGAGATAAGAAGTGACTTGCCAAGAATATATAAAAACAATTGTGTTAGAATAATAAGAAGGTGTGAGAATGGAAATAGAGGGCATGTAAATGATAATTGGGAGGTGAAATGGTCATGTATAGGTAATTTATATAGTCATTGTGACTTGATATGATTATATATGGATGATATCCATAGGAAATGACTATGATAGTGCTGTGATAACACAATTATGATTGAAATGAATATTGATATTAATGATATATTTACTATAATCATAGTGGTGCAGCAAAAACGTGGTAGTGTCCATATATGCATCATATGGGAAGGTTAATATATTATTCTTTATAGTATATTTGACATGGAATATTTAAATGTTATGTTACATTGTATGTGTTGAATAAATAAAACTATGAAGTTTCATGTATAGGTATTAGAAACTAAAATTGAGTTCAATTGTTTGTTTGCTTGTAGTAGAATCATTGGATTCCTTAAAATAGGATGTCATGCAAATTTGGTTGGTTGTTTGATTGCCTTGATGGGACATGGTATGTAGTGGCATGAATTCTATGAGTGATGTTTGACGAATTAATGATTGTGATTGATTGTAATGTCGGGATGACATTGATATGACTGATATGTTAAAGTAATTTAGTGTATTTATGTATTGACTTGATTGATTTTATTAATTGAAATATTGTTGATGTGGCATTGCTTTGCCATAACTAATTGAATTTATATGTATGATTGAATAATTTTACTTGTGAACATGTCAATTGAATGAATTGACATATTTGCCATGATTATGTTGATGGATAATGGATGTTGTCATGATTTATTTGAGTTGTGTTAACTGATAATGAGATTAATGAAATTATATATTCCCTCATATGTTGGACATTGTATTTGGCTATGAGCTTGAGATATTATGAATGCTATGCGAAATGTGATGCATGGATGAAAATGATATGTGATTGTATTGTATGATTAAGTATTGAGAGTTGGTGGTAAGCTCATGAAAACAACATTGTATAAGTTTGCTAGTAAGCTTGGAAACTAGTGAGTTGGTGGTTAGCTCATGAAAACTACCGGTTATTGTGAGGGTTTGTGTGGGCAGCGGGCATGATCGGGCATTGCTGAATGATTGGCCTGAATGGCCTAATTGGTGTAGATGGTATTATGGCAGGTTCCTTCCAAGGATGCCCAGCCCCAAAAGGGGTAGATGTGTGATTCTGGTGAGGTTCCTGGTAAGGATGCACTAGGCCTAGAGTGTATGACAGTGTGTATCATGAGCACTGCATTCATGTGACATTATAATTATTATCATACATTATCGTAGTCATATCAACATATATATTTATATAGTATGTTATGAAACTATCGTATTCCAGATTTATTGAGATTGTATTGAATGATAATGTTAGGTGTCATTGGATGATGCCTTGTAATAAGGCATTATGTAAACTGGATAGTAAACATGAGATGTTATGCAATGGTATGTGCTTATTTGTGTATTCACAAGATTTGGGACATTATTAAGCCATGTAAATATATATATATATATTTAGCTTACAGATTAATATTTAAAGTTTCGAGGATGAAACTTTTCATAAGGGGGTGGTTTGTAACATCGGGTGGTGTTAAATTGTGGATTAATATTGAAAAATTTGTGATTTTGCATTTTATATAGTGATTAAATTGAAATTTTAATTTGAAGTAGGAGAAACTGTGAAATTCAAGATAAAATGGGCATGCTGAATTTAATATACACATGTGAAAATATTCGTATGATTAAATTGCAGTTGATAAACCCAAATGTTGGGTATTTGATGATTAATTAATGAGAAAAATTATGATTTTAATGCATGAGTAAATGCATGAGAAGTTTAGAAAAGCTTTTAAAACGATACATAATTTAAGATGAAAATTAATGTGTATATATTTCAATAATTACATGATGTCATTTTAATTATGCAAGGAAATTATTACATTTTGTGGGTACAATTTATGTGGTAAAATCATATGAAAATTAGTGGAAAGGAATGAAATTAAATAAAGAAAAGATTGAGAAAAACTTAAAACTATATAAGTCTATTTTAAGAAAATGTTAAATTTGGAAAATGAGTCATTTGTGTTTAATTTTTATGATCAAAACAGTGAAACTGTTCTAAATTGCTAAAAAGTAATGGTGTGAATTATTAGAGCACTTTAATTAATTTTTTTGACATATTTTTGGGATGATTTAGAAAACATTTTTAACATAAAATTTCTAGGTATTGAATTTATCTTTCTAATGCATCAAAAATCATATCATTTGGATATCATATGAAAAATATACGTTAACATTATTGAGGCTGTGTCTGGTGAAAAATTAAGGACAAAATATAATGGGATTAAATTGATAAAATTGGAAATTATGCATTATTTATGTAAATAATTTTGAAAATTTATTTAAAAGACCCATTGAAATAAATATATATGTGTGATGTGGAATTTTCAAATTATTTATTGATTTTATGTAATATTTGTGGCTCAATTACAAAGTGAGCTAGACTTCAAGGCAAATAAAATTTTTATGTAATGAATTAAATTGAAACAATTTTATTCAAGATAAAATTCAATTTTGGGCAAGAATATTTGATACACAAGTATATTTGAATTGCTGGAACAGCCAAAGAGTTCAGTTTGAGAAGCGTTCTTTGAGAAGGAAGTGTTCTTTGAGAAGTTCTTTCCATCAACTCATCGGGTAGAGAAGGCCTAAGAGTTTGCTGAGTTGTGATAGGGATCAATGGCTATGTCTAAAATGAGACTAAATTCTCTAATTTGATCCATTTTGGTCCAGAAGCTACAGTAAGTGATGTCATGCAATGAAAGAGATTTGAGGGTGGACTAGCTCATGGCATCAAAATTAGAATATTGTCTTACTAGTGTAGCTTCTATGGAGAGAGGGAGTTTAAGGTGATGCTTGGAATTCTAAAAGTGTAAGGGTCTGACCCATGGAAAGGAAGAACCCACCAAGAAGTAGGCCATACAAAATTTTGGACAAGGATCGAGGGCTAGTGGACTTGAGTCAAAGAGGCAAGGAAAGTCCTTGAAGAAATGTAATAATGCAAAAAAATTGCATTCTGGATTATGCGTCATGCAGCAGGGGACATGTAACAAATGTGGATAAATGGAACACTTGCTTGAATACTGCATAATAGGATACAAGACTATCAATGTGGAAAGACTAGTCACATCTCTAGGTATCGTCAATCTCCTTCAACAAGTGGACAACAACAACTGCGATAGAACCTACCAACTAAAGCAGTAGCACCATTATAGTGTGGTGTCTAGTAGACGGCCTTGGTATTTGCTCTGACTCTAGAGCTCTCTTAGGATCTAGCAGATGCAGTGACAGGTATTATTCTGCTTTTTGGAAGGTACTATCGTTCCTTGTTTGATGCTGGAGTGGATAGATTTTTTGTGGCTTCTGAGTTTGTTCAAGAATACTATTTATGTTCTTAAAGAAATGGCTACCAATTTTCTAATAGTATCACCCATAGGAGATAGTTTGGTAGTAGATCAAATTTGTTATTCTTATCCTGTTGAGATAAAGGGAGTAGTCATGCCACTTGACCTAATTATCATGCCAATGAAAGACTTGAATGTTATCTTGGGTATGGAGTGGATGAGTAAATGGGTGGCTAGCAAAGACTATTAGGAGAGAAACGTTAAGATCTATTTGGCGGATCAAGTGGAAATTATCTTTGAAGAAAATAAAAGAGAAGTAGATGTGAGCTCTTCATATAGTGAAGATGTTAAAATAAGGCTAGCAAGGTTTTCTAGTGGCAGTGGTAGCAATTGAGGGGAAAGAGCTAAAACTTGAGGGCATTCATGTGGTGTGGGAATTTTCAGATGTGATTAACTATTAACTTAGTCCCTAGGATAAGTCCAACCTCCAAAACACCTTATCGTATGTTTCTTAGAGAGTGAGGGAACTAAAGGAGCAATTTCGATAATTGCTTGACCTAGGATTTATCCATACTAGTGTATCATCTTGCGGAGCTCTAGTTCTTTTTGTTAAAAAAAAGGATGATAGTCTTAGATTATACATAGATTATAAAAAATTGAACAAGGTGACTGTCAAGAATAATTATCCTTTTTCTCACATTGATGATTTATTCCACCAACTATAAGGATCAACTATTTTCTCAAACATTGATTTTCAATCCGATTATCGCTTATTAAAGATCCAAGAGAAAGACATACTAAAGATTGCTTTTTGTACTTAGTATGGTGATTATGAATTTTTAGTGATGTCTTTTGGACTAACAAATGCCCCTACAACTTTTATGGATTTGATGAACTAGGTATTTTGCCAGATTTTAGATAATCATGTGGTCATATTCATCAATGATATTTTGATTTATTCTAATAATAGAGAGGATCACGCAAACTATTCAAGAGAAGTTCTTCTTGTTCTAAGAAAGGAAAAATTATATGCTATGCTATGAAAATAAAATTTTTTCTTAGATAACATCTCATTCCTTGGACACATGATCATTGTTGAAGGGGTCTTTATAGACTCAAAGAAGATTAAAGTAATGATAAACTAGGAGAGACCTAATACTATGATAAAAATCCATAGCTTCTTAGAAATGGCCAATTATGATGAATGGTTTGTGAAAAATTTTCCGTCTATCACAGTGTCATTTATGCAATTCACATACAAAAAATGCAAAAATATATGGACTAATGAATGTGAGAGGTGTTTCTAGGAGTTGAAGAATCACCTATTCTTTGGTTTTGCCTTTATTGGATAGTGGTTGTAATTTTGTGGTGTATAATGATGCTTTTCTAGGAAGGGACTTAGTTGTTTCCTCATGTTGAATGGTACGATAATTGCCTATGCTTCACGTCAATTGAAATTGTATGAGCAAAATTATCCTACACATGACTTGGAACTTGTAGTAGTTATGTTTTCTCTAAAGATTCGGTGGCACAACCTTTATGGTGAAAAGACAAAATTTCAATTATCAAAGCCTCAAGTATATTTTCTCCTGAAAAGAGCTAAATCTCAGGAAGAGAAGATGGTTGGAGCTATTAAATGATTATAACATCACCATCCATTACCACGTTGGTAAAGCTAATATGGTGGCAAATGCTTTGAGTCATAAGTCTTGTGTAGTAGTAGTAGCTTTAATCATAGATCAAATGTGATTAATCCATCAGATGGAAGGTTTGAGGCTTGAGGTAATGCCCCTAACGAAGGCTCGATGGTTGTGTGTTCTATAGATAAAATTGACACTAATAGATCAAGTCAAAGTAGCTCAAAAATAGGAACCATTTGTTTTGGGAGATTTGTGAGAAACAGGATCAAGGAGAACAAATTGAGTTTCAATATGGACTAAATGATATTCTATTATTTTGCAAATGATTGGTAGCACCAAGTATGGATAGTCTTAGGCGAGAAATATTAGAAGAGGTATACTAGCCAAGGTATTCTACACATTCGTGTAGTACTAAGATATATAGAGACCTCAGGGAAAATCTTTTGAGGAACAATATAAAACAAGAAATTACTCAATTTATGGCTCAATTTAAATTTCTCAGCAAGTTAAGGTAGATTACTAGAGTCTAGTTGGTTTATTGTAGGATTTAGAGGCTCCTAAGTGGAAACAGAAGCACATCGCACTAGATTTTGTAATTACCTTGCCTTATACCTAGATTCATTGTGATGCAATTTGGGTAATTATGGATCGACTTACTAAGTTGGCTCATTTTTTACCATATTAGATGACCTCCAACATGGATTAGATGGTAGAGTTATATATGCAGGAGATTGTTAGATTTCATAGTGTACTTGTCTCAGTTGTATTAGATAGAGATTGGCAGTTTTTCTCAAAGTTTTAGCAAAGTATGCAAAACATGATAGGGATAGAGTTGCACTAGGTTCAGCTTACCACTTGTAGAGTCATGGTCAGCCTAAGAGGGTGATACAAATTCTAGAAGATATGTTACCAGCTTGTGTCTTGGATTATGGAGGGTCTTTTGGATTGTCACCTACCAATGGCAAAATTTGCCTATAACAATAATTATTAAGCAAGCATCAGTATAACTCCTTTTGAAGCCTTATAAGGAAAGAGATGTTGCACACTTCTATGTTGGGAAGAGGATGGAGAGAAATGTTGGTCCCATGCAATAGATAGCTCAAGAGGGGAGGAATGAATTGAGCATATGAAAATTATGGCTAAATAAAAGTTAATGTACTGAGAAGGAGTAATGTTGTAACACATATGTGATTTTCATAATTGTTCGTTCAATCATGGTGTCTGCTTCACACATAGATTTAAATTTCCTTAGCTATTCTTACTTCATTATAAGGCCCTGAAATTTTCAAAAATGTAAATTTTAATTATTGTAAAGTTTTAGTAATTTTTTTGGTGCGGCATACTATTAAATTAAATTTTTGAGAAATCGTATTATCAAAAAATTATAAAATAGACGGAATATCCATATTAATGTGAGGATGATGAGGACATATGTTAGTTAATAATTAATAGGTGAAGAAAAATTAAAAATTGCATTTGGAAAGCAGAAAAACCAAGTTGCCAATAATTTCTAAAAAAATTTGATTTAATCAAATTTAATTAAAAAATAAATGATTAAATTAGGGAAATAATGGATAAAAAATTGATTTGGGCATATGATTTATCAGATGAATGACTTACATGTGTAAAGAATGATAATTTGATGGTATTTTGAAAATTCAAGAGAGTGAATGTGCATGGAAGTGAGTGAAGCATAGACTACCAAAATAAAAAAATATAAAAAGTTTGTTTTTGTAATACCCATCCCATTTCCATCATCCTCATCTCCCTACCCATGCTAGCTAACGTAAACTCTCTTTCCCCATCATCCCAATTTTCAATTTTAGGCAATTTTGTTTCAAATGATCCATAGCAAATGTTGATTCAAGTGATTAGTGGGCTATAGGATGTATTTTCTCTTGAGATCAAGATGTGGCAGTCACCCAAATATGGTGAATTATTACTGATAAGTGAGACCCACCAAAGGAATTTGAAGATTAAGGTAAGTGCTTAATCTAATTTAAATGGTGATGATATTTATGAAAGAATATCATGCAAAAGTTGATTTATCTTGAATGAATTTCAAACCCTAATTCAAGGGGGTTTACTAAAAATTTTAATATAAAATTAAGGACTATAATTAGGGTGTTTAATTTTGTATTAATGATGGAATAACTACAGCCAATAATCAACAATATCAAGCATTAAAAATAGGTTGCTTAATTTTTGAATTGGCTTACATACACATGTTGTTTATGGGAGTTTAGGGGCTGGAAATTTTAATTTCCAGCAAGGTGCTTAAGTTTAATTGTAGCATGATAATTATAGTTTAATCACCTTCCTAATACATACCCTAAATGACCCAAACAGCTAGTGAATTAAGTGCAACTTGAAGAGGCAGTTAGATAATGCACTCATTGAGGTTTTGATGAAATTTAATGCAAAATTTGCAATGATTAGGCTAAGATTTGGGAGATAATTAAGGCTTCATTAGAGGATGCATATTGAAGTGTAAGAGTTGTGCAAATTTCTCAATTAATTAAGGTGAGCAGGTAGTTGTTTTAAGATCAATTTGATTTCTTTAAATGATTACAATTTGGGCACTTGTAATCTGAAATTTTTGTATATGAGTTACATGATTTTAAACATCAATTATCTGCCCCATGCAACCATTTTTTTATTAGCATGAATTAAATTTCATTGAAAACAAAAGGAAAAATCAGATGGAATTTCAATGAACAGTGCACTAATAGAACGACTTACCAAGTACCCTTCTTAAAATTGATTAAACACCAATTTAGTGATGTTATTTTGCAAAAATACAAATATTTGGTTAAAATATATATAACTAAATACTAGCATACCAAATTTCATGAACACATTCTACCGTTTGACCCCTTAAAAAAAATCTGAACATTAAATACCCCAAAAATGAGATGTTGATAGCGTCCCACCCTTTTAAAATTTTGTTTTATTTTTAATCTTCTCATTTTGAATTATTTTAATCTAAAAGTTTTTAAAAACTTTCATTATATTATGATGAATGGAATAAAAAATTTTGAGGGGCAAAAGATGTAGAATTTTGTCTAACATTTTTTCTTTATATTTTCATATTTTAATTTTAAATTGCTCAATTTACATTATTTTTACTTGATATTTGGATCAAATATTTTTAATATTATTGGGAATATAAAATTTTTTTAGGTCAAGCAGAGATTTATAAATTAGAAAATAAAAATTTTATTTTAGAAATTGTGTATATATATTCTATGCGCTAAGAGTGCCGGTAATTCTGATTTTGTTACCTAGTTGGCCTGGAGCCTAGTGTGGCTCATACATATATTTTATGATGGTCGTAGGGCCAACCTATGTTCACCATATGGCGATGAGTGGCTTGGTTGGCCAATGGGCGATTATGTGGGTAGCTGGCACAGTCGGGTGTTGTTGTTGGCCTGAATGGCCTCATTGCTATGATTTACCTGAATAGCTTGAGTAGGCGTATTTATGGAGAACTGGTACTCTTATGAGGTGATGAGGGCAGGGTGCCACTGGATACAATAGTATGGCTGTGTGGGCTTGGTAGGGTTCTAGCCGGGAGTGCTGGGATAGACTTGACACGCTGAAGAGTTAAAGGGTAGTGTTTTGATTTATGTGCCTCTCGGGGAGGAGTGGGTGGATGGTTATGTAGTGTGTGGATGATGGTGAAGCAGTGTACTAGTGTAGGAGGTTACTGTGGATTGGCAGATAAAAAGGGCAGTATGACATATCGGTATTCGAGCTGATATTGATCGGTTAACTATCTTACGATATCATTATGAGTAGGTATATAAAATAATTAATGAAATGTTAACATTAAAATCTTAATGAACCTGACCATTGCCTGACTATGACATCTTGCATATGGTATAAGATATTTTACCTGTTTGCATTATTGTTTACTGCTCTATTTGCCACTGTTTATTATATTATTTATTATCATGTTTTTCCACTTATCTACTTAGAGAGTTTCGCCTAGACTCGCACTTTTATTTAAATTTTTAGCTGACAGGCTAGAGGACATAGCCCAATAGGGTGTTGGGTCTCATGATGGGGTTAGGCTGTGACACCATTAGAGGCTTTACTCCTTTTCATGATGTACGATAATGTATATATTGGATAGATTTTGGATGTGTATTAAACATGTATCATTATTTAGTTGTACAGCATGTCATTTTATGGTATTGGGTATATGATTTGATAGCTAGGGTATAATGTACCCTGATCTTGATCTGTGGGTGCAATGGTGATGTGTCTTGTGGAGGCGGCAGTCATATAGTTTGTGTAAGAAATGGTAAGGCCTGGAGGCAACCATATTATATTTGCATATTTGTGGGTATTTGTTATGTAATTTTTGTGGTTTATCATGTTGTATACAGGACAATGGTGGTAAATCAGGGGAGACTCTGCTGGAATTTCCTCTAAATTAACCACTAGTGATGCTACAGGGAGGAGGGGCACTACTTTTAGGTAAATAATTGTGTGTGTGTAATGATATGTGAAATGTATGATAAGACAGTAACATGCAAAGTAAATTAATCAAGAAAATAATACACACAAAAATTTTATAGTGGTTCAGGCACCCCGTCCCTACATCCACTTTTCTAAGAGGACATTCATTATGCCTTGAGTTCCACTATAAATTATAATAGAATACATTAGTGCTCCCAGCATTCTTCTACATTTCATCTCTGGTGGCATAACAAGTGCTCCCAACACTCTTCTGGATTTCAGCTCTAGGGGGCGTAAATTCGTGTTCCCAACACTTCTGGATTCTAGCTCCATTGGGAATAAACACAGTGCTCCCAATTACTGCTCAAGTTGTACATCACTTTGCCTCTTTATAGGCTGATTTGTACAAAGTTTAAGCATAAAAAAATGATTACTTGTTGAAGCACATTAGATGTCAATACTCTAGAGATATGATTAAGATAGATCTTTGAGGCTCATCATCTATCAGCGGAATGGAGATTGAATATCTTGGGGGAACATTATCTAATTTAGAGAGGTTACTCTTTTAAACCCTTTTCTCCTTTTCATTTTTCTCTCTACTTCCTCGACCTTCTTTGTTGATACTACTCTACCTTGTACTGCTTCAAAAATCTTTGCCCATTGAAGGTAGATGGCTTCTATTGAATGTTAAAGAGTGTTCCAAATTTTCTCCCATTGAAAACTTGTCTTCTTTATTAACTTGTTTTCGATTTTAGCAAACACCGGATGAAGATATTCTACATGACTAACTCTTTTAATCTTTTAGAAAGATAAACATTAAACTTGAAGGGACACAGCCTCTGAGAGTTACAATCTTTGTTAAAGCAAAGACTGCTTTCCTTTGAATTTCTTTTCATCTTCAGCTAAGCTTGATTTGTTTGGTAGTTTAATAAGGTTTGCTTCAAGTGAATGTTTGACACGAGAGTACAACCAGTATTTTCTGGTATGAGTAGCTTCTACTCATCATGATGTGTCAAAGTAATTTAGTCATAATTTGAGGACTTTGTTTGATCAAGTCGAGTTTATCTCTTATAAGTAATAGATGAATTGGCTCTAAGTAGACCCATAAGATATAGTAGGCAACTTTATCTTTGCACATTTTCCTAAGTCCATTATAGCACTTTTACTTCATCTTCTAGTTTTTCAGTTATAAGTAACAGACAAATTGTGGAGGCGTAGACAAAGTTCTTTTCTCACTATTCATCAAATAAAGCTCTTTTCTTACTGTTCACTAGATAAAGTAGCTTTTTCTGTTGGTTTATCTGTTGCAAGTAACAGAAAACTCTTATTAGTGTGGATAAGGCTTCTTAACAGTACATGAATTGACTTCATCAATTGATTTATCTGTAGAGAGCTATAGACGAATTTCGAAGGCATAGACAATGTCTTTCAAGTAGTTTGTCTATTGGTTTGTCTATTGCAAGTAACAAACTGCAAATGAAGACTGCTTCACATATATGCAAACAAAGTAAGCTATTCATCTATGGTCACTGTGACGCTTCTACTTCGTCTTCTACTTCATCTGTGGTAAATTGTAGACAAGTTCCTTATTCTCCTTTTGGTGCATGATAGACTTTATATGAGAGACAGATGTTTGGTCAATTAGACTTCATCTTTAGCTATTCATTTATCTGAGTTTTGTTCCAGTTCATCTCTGCTTCTGTAATCTGAATTCGTCTTTGTATAGTGAACAGATATGGCATAGGAGGAATTTTTTTAACTTGATTGTGGAACGATTTGTTTAAAATTGGTTGAGACAAGTGTTGTTTGATACTGACTTTATTTGTAGAAGATTTATTTGGTCACTTATTGAGGCTTGAATGTCATAGCTTCAAATATGCTTTGTGACTTCTTTTCAAAGTTTCAATGCCATTCTTTCTGAGCATTTAGATCTTTTTTCAATATAGTGGATCTCCTTGCTAATGTATTCTTTGTATACAATATCCACTCTATTTGAGTTATTTTCATGTATATCATTTTTATATGTTTCTGCAAGACTTAGGAACACAATTATAAATACCATAAGGGTTCACTCATATGTTGTTGCACATCATCAAAACTTGGCTATTGGCCATATATGCCATTTGGTAAAACATTCTCCTCCTTTTTAATGATGACAAAATATTTGAGTGAAATACCTTTCAAAAGAGTAAAAACATCCATAAGTGTAAATGCACAGGAGAGTTAAGTAAGGGAAATTGTATTATGGCTCCCCTTGACTTAGTGTATTATTTTATCTTTTATCTCATGTGGCTCCCCTTGAATAGATACTATATTGTACTCTAGAATTTATCAAATTTCACTATATTTCTCCTCTTTTTTGTCAAAATCAAAATGATAGAACATAAGAAAGAAATAGTTCTCGTAAAATAGATAGGCAACATTCAAGTGATGATAAAAAAAAATAATATGAATCACTTAACCCAAAAAAAATTCATTAATGTGAGAAATATACATTATGTGACAAAATACATCAATGATCACAAAACGGAATAAGGTTTTGAGGAGATTTCAGTGATTGGACTTGAATTCCAAATTAAGAGGCTTTAGGATATTATGGACAAGTTGGATTCACTCCATATATTCAGGATCCATAAATGCTGGATGAGGAGGAGCTTTTCCTTAAGCTTATGCCTTCCTATTGGCAATCATCCATTTCTCATGAAGTGCATAAGTCATCATGAAGGTATTTAGAGGGATGACTATTTGAGGATTGACAGTGAGTGTTATGCTTGCTTGATAATTGTCATCCAATAGCTCTGGATATGACCGAGGTTTGTCAAGATGAATTGCTATATGCTAGCATCCATTCGATATCTAAGGTTAGCATAAGTCATGGAGGTTGAGCTAGGGGGAGGAGATTTAGAGGCAATTTTGTGTATACTACTTGTTGATGGCTTGGAGAGTGGAATTTTGAATCTTTTAGTAGGTTTAGAACTCGAAGAAGGTTAATGTGTTGTAGAAGGAGATGGTTCAATAGAAGGGTTAATATTTGGTGATGGTTGGGTGAACTCATTGAGTGTCTTCTCAATAATCTCATCACCATCTGAAAGTGGTTTGGGTTTGAAAGTTTTGGTTGGACCTTCATTATTATTATACTGTCAAGAAAATTATGATCTTCAAATTTTGGAAAAGGAAAATCAGAGAGAGTGAAGGATCTAGAATGTGATTGAAGAGTGATGGCCACCAATGGATTTATTAACTACCTATGTTCAATCTCTTCTAAAGTCATTTTTAATTTTGGATTTTTAGGAGTTAAATATGTATGTTTTGGGAGTTTATGACACTAAATTTGATAAGTTTTAGATGTAGAAGGCATGACATTTGATGGTGTGGGTTGACTAATTTTTGAAGGTGAGAGAGGTGATTAAGAAGTGACTGGAGATGGAAGTGAAGATTGTGAAGTTTGAACAAGTGTTAATGAAGTGGACTGATTAGTGGATTGTTGAGGTTGAGAGGGATTTTCTTGAGACTAATGTTTCTTAGAGATGATTTTAGAGATTTAAAGATTTTACTTATGGAACTTTTTGACTCGGACATAGGGGACATTGAGTTAGACTAAGGAGATTCTTATGGAGGATCTATGGTAATGGGGTGAGTCATAAGTGGAGATTTGTGAGGTGTGTGATGTGGCGAGGATGGAGTATAAGAGGAGTGATGTGAATGATGAGATGGGGAAGTTGGTGAGGAGTGAATAGCCCTAACTGGTGAGATAGAAGCTTGTTTGCTTTGAATTTTATGGATTTAATTAAAGAAAATAGAGTGTCCACCTTTTTATCTAATGAGTCCATCTTAATGGTAAGGGTTGCAGTGAACATTTCAAGATTTTGTTAAATGTGTTGGGTTGGTGGAGGTGAATGACTAGGTCTGGAAGGGGATGGAATTTGACTGTGATGTGGAGATGGTTCTTCTTCTGCTGCTGTTGCTTCTTCCATTGCCATTATTTCATCTGCTACTATTGTGTCTGTTTTCACATGTTCCTCATTTCTTGCTTCTTCTTGTTTTTCTTCTTCTTCTCTAACCCTTTTTGGTTGTCTTGGCATTCTTTCTTTTTACTGACTATACACCTGATGCTATGGATATTCCCATCCTTTTCAATGTCACTTTGTAAACTATGTCTAAATTTTTGAACTTCTTTGGAACTTCATATGATAAATCCACCTCTACCTTTCCCAGCATTTGAGTCATAGCCATTCCATAGGGTAGAGGATGTCTTGCTGATGATTTGACTTCATAAAGCTGTTCGGACATGAGTTTGGCCAAACCCAATTTATTCTTATATTTCAATGCCCAAAGAACCCTTGCATCTATTTCAAAAATATTATCCCTACTTCCAATCTTGGGATAAATGTTGTTGTTGAGGATAATGTATGCAAGTCCTAGATTCATATCTAGATACTTTGGATTTAGGTTCTTTACATCATCACTAATAGCCATCCCTATTAGCTGTGAGAACAACTCTCTTCAAGGTGCTAGCCATTCAAACATTTGCTTTTCAATTAAGAAAAGATTCAAACACTCTCTAATGCTTTCAAAAGATAGATCTATTTCCTTGTCTCTAATCCATGATTTCTTAAGCTTAGGGTTATAGTTGCAAAGGAATATTTTTACCATTCTACAATAACTTTCGTCTCTGTGACTCATAAAATCTTTCCATCCCTGAAATCTTATCCAATCACAGATTTCTAACGATTTCTAACTCCATCTTTTCAAACATTTTGAAATCAATGGCTCTACCTTTCAGCACCTTTCTATTAACATATTTGTTCATATATTCTTAGTAACTTTGTTCATCATTTTGGAAAGTTACCTCTAGGAGTCTGTTTTCTCGCACTTATTTTTTGAGATGGATGCATTTCCTCTAACACTTCTCTATTTCTTTTTTTGTCAAACGTGAATGTTGAAGTCATCTCTGCAGTTCTTCAATTTGCATCTTCATCAGTCAAAGTTTGGGGTTTTGATGTGGATTTTGATGGGAAGAGTTTGGGGGTTCTTGGCAACAAGATGAGCAAGTGAAAAATGGCGCCAAGACGATGAGGAGTGAAGAAGAAAATAGTGGGGATTTGAAATGCCTTCTTCTAATGAGGGTATTTTCTATCACTAATAGTGAATGGAAGAGTTAAGTCTAAGACGATCTTTAAAGAGAGGTTTTTATCGTGTCTACGGTCAAACCTCGAGGGCCTTAGACAAATTAGATGGCTTTAGACAAATCTATAGACAAAGTAGTGATTTCTTCTGCAAGAAGATATAAAATGATTTGATTATCTATTTATTTTTGATTTGAGATGTGCATGACTGTCTGAGAGCTTGATATTATGTGTGAGGCTCATTTATGATTAGGAGCATGTGCATCAGACAAGACTAGATCATGTGCATGAATAAATGAATAAAGTAGTGAGGAGCATATTGTTTGGGGCATTTTTCATAGACAAATTAACATGCAGTGTATGCATAAACAATTTAGAATGATATATTTTCAATTTTGAAGCTACTTAATCAAAGCTTTAAAGTCATCATAAGTTTCTTGATAGTTTGAAACCTTAGTTTTGAAGATTACCTCATTGTCTTGAATTGCTATGATATTAAAAAATGATTACTTGGTTGTCTTTAGATCCTCTTGATTTTTCATGAGTTGATTCCTCTAATTTCTCTTGTTCCAGTAGCTTTTATTTGTTTTCAGCTCCCTTTGATTTTCCATGAGTTGATTTCTCCAATTTCTCTTGTTCCTATAGTTTCTACATAGGAGCAATTACTTAGGTCTTTTGGACCTTGTTAGCTTTGTCATATATAATTTCTCATGTATCTTTAAAAGAGTTACTCATAGATAATTTATCAAACTTAGTGAAAGACTATGCATTTTGAGTTTCTAGAATCTATAATAGATAGCATTAAAGTATAAAGGTCTGTAAATAAATTGGCCTTAAGTAAGAGTGTTATGAAAAGATTTAGCCTTGGGAATCTATTCACAAGTTAAGTTTCGGTAGTCAAGATTAACTTGCGAAGCTTGCTCTAATACCATTTGTTGGTCCCATGCAATAGGTAGCTCAAGAAGACAGGGGTGAATTAAGTATATGAAAATTATGGCCAAATAAAAGTTAAAGTGCTACATGGTAGTATTGTTGTAACACATGTGATTTTCATAATTCTTCGTTTAATCATGGTGTCTGCTATACACACAGATTCAACTTTCCTTAGTCGTTCTTACTTTAGATAGATAATGGAATACATTAGTGCTTCCAACACTCTTATGGATTCCAGCTCTAAGTAGCATAACAAGTACTACCAGTACTCTTCTAGATTCCAGCTCTATGGGGCATAAATTAGTATTCCCAACACGATTCTAAATTTCATCTCCAAGCAACATAAATACAATGATCCTAGCACTCTTTTGGATTTCATCTCCAGGAAGCATAAATATATTAGTTTTCCTGAGCTCTTCGCTTACTCATATGGCTAATTAACTGGACTCAAGTTATACATCACTTTGTCTCTTTACTAGGTTGATTTGTATAGAGTTTAAGCACATAAAAATGATTATTTGTTGAAGCACATTAGATATCAATACTCTAGAAATATGATTAAGATGGATCTTTGAGGCTCATCATCTATCAGTGCCATGGAGATTGAATATCTTAATGAATCATTCTCTAATTGAGAGAGGTTACTCTTTTAAACTATTTTCTCCTTTTCATTTTTCTCTCTACTTCATCAACCTTCTTCGTTGACACAGCTCTACCTTTATACTACTACAGAAATTTCTACCCATTGAAGGTAGATGGCTTCCATTGAATATTGGAGACCATTATAAATTTTCTCTTATTGAAAAGTTGATTTCTTGATAAACTCCTTCTAGCTAGAAAGCCTATAGCACCGTCATTGAAGAAGATATTTTTTTGGTTTTGGCAAACACCAGATGAAGACATTCTACATGACTGACTCTTTCATTCTTTTGGAAAGTAGCACATTAAACTTGAAGGGATGCGACATTTAAGAGTCATAATCTTTGTTAGAGCGAAGATTGTTTTCCTTTGAATATCTTTCCATCTTCAGCTAAGCTTGATTTGCTCAGTAGTTCAATAAGATCTGTTTCAAGTAAAAGTTTGACCCAAGGGTATGGCCTACAATTTCTAGTATAAGTAGCTTCTACTTGTCACGATATGCCATAGTAATTTGATCATAATTTATCTAAGGACTTTGTTTGATCAAGTCCAGTTTGTCTCTTGTGAGTAACAGACAAATTGGCTCTAAGTAGACTCATAAGATATAGTAGGCAACTTTGTCGTTGCAGATTTGCCTAAGTCCATTATAGCACTTTTACTTTATCTTCTAATTTATCTATTATAAGTAATAGAAAAATTGTGAAAGCGCAGATGAAGTTCTTTTCTTATTGTTCATTAGACAAAGCTCTTTTCTTACTGATTACGAGACGAAGTAGCTTTTCCTATTGGTTTGTCTATTGCAAGTAATAGACAACTCTTGTTAGCTTGAACAAGGCTTCTTCATAGTAAACAAATTGATTTCATCTATTGATTTATCTATAGAGAGCTATAGATGAATTTTGAAAGGCGCAGACGATGTCTTTCAAGCAGTTCATTTGTTGTTTTGTCTATTGCAAGTAGCAAACAAATTACAGATGAAGATGACTTCACATTTACACAGACAAAGTAAGTTAATCATTTATGGCCACTGTGTTGCTTCTACTTCATCTTCTACTTCATTTATGGTATATTGCAAATGAGTTCCTTATTCTCATTTTAGTGTGTGACAGACTTCACATGAGAGACAAATGCTTGGTTAGTTGTACAGGTTCCCAAAGTATGGCTTAACCCAAGAGGGGAGGGTGAATTGGGTATATAAAAAGTCATTGCTTAACCCCTGTTACACTATTTCCCTCTTTTCATGCTTATGTGTGGTGTGATATAAAGTGAATAATAAATTTGTAAAGTGCATGAAGGATGAAGCGAGTAAACAAACACACACAAACAACATGAGTTTTAAGTGGTTCGGGAACCCTATCCCTACATCCCCTCTTCCAAGAGCACAAACTCATTGTGCCTTGGGTTCCACTATACCCCATACAATGAAAATACAAAAGTGTCCCCGACACTCTTCTAGTTTCCAACTCTTGGGGGTGTAAACAAGTGCCTCTAACACTCTTCTAGATTCTAGCTCTATGGGGCATAACTCTGGTTTCATGAGCTAACTAGAAACTCTACCTTTGTGGGTATTTTGTGTACATGAATATGCCTTTGACTAGGCTGATAAGTACACCCAACTTAAGCACAAATACGAATGATAAAAAAAAATAAGCAAATTACAATGATTTCAAACTCCATTGATGTAGTGTTGATGTAGCATTGAAGCTCTCTAATCTTTATAGCACTTGGAGTGAAAACACTTGGGCGACTTCAATGGGTTTCTTGTTGATTGATTCGCCTTTGTCATCTAGAACCTTCAAGCTTCTTGATGATCCTTTGGGAGAACTTAATCTTTAAGTATCTTCTTATAGCACATATGATCTCCCTTGGATATATTGAAGAACTAGGGCTTGAATGGATAAACAAAATGAAGCTCTTGAATGATATTTAAAGGTTACAGCTCTTGGCCTAGGGATGCAACAATTTGTGAAAGGAGTTAGGCTCAATCCCTTTTTCTTCTTCAACTCCTTCTACTACAATGATGCATCATTTATAGTTGCTTTGAATTCTAGTCGTTGGTGGTAGGTGAGCTCTATTAATAATTGAAGACAATTTAATTGGCATATTTTGAATCTTCTGACTTCTACTTCTTCCTCGTATGTTGTAATGCCTATAGCACTGACCTTGGAGAAGATGATTTTAGGTTTCTTAAGAAGTTCTGGTTGAGGTATTACTACATTGGCTGCTGCTTTCACCAATATAGAAGTATCGTCATTAATGTTGGGCAAAGACGAAATGCTCATTCTGACCATTGCTTGTCTATTACTTATGATAGATGAAGTATCTGTCTAGCTATTCAGAAGACAAAGTTTCTTCATCTTTGTAAGTGATAGATGAATCATTCTTTGCATTGTTGCCAGATGAACTTCATTATTCAAGCACTTTATCTATTGCACCGTAGAGGCATAAATGTCCTATTGCTTCATAGCTTCATCTATCAGGTTTGTCTATTGTGAGTAACAGAGGAAGTATTGTATTGCAGATAAGTTTTCTTCATGCCTTCATCTGATGGAATATTTCTCCGCTTTGTCTATTGATAATAGATGATCACTAACAAATTCTTTGTTCTGCTAGATGCTCCTTGCTTCTTCAAGTTTGTTTGCAGATAGTAGATGATCATTGCTTACTTATGACAAACGAAGTTTCTATCCTGCTATATTATTCTTGCTTCTCTACATTGTCTGTTGATGACAGATGAAGTCTTTTGTTCCACTAAAAAGATCTTTGCTTCTTCCACCTTTGTCTATTCTCATAGATGACCATTGGTAAAAACTGTGGCTTGCTTATGATAGATGAACTCTGTTGTAAACATATTGTCTTGCATCTATCAAATGTAGTTTTCCATTTTGACAGACAAATGAAAAATAGCTAAGTCCTTTTCATTCGTGCTTTGTCTATTATGATACTTCATCTTTTGCATCTTAACTTACTCAAGCCTTGTCGCTATGAAATATGTTTTCTATGCTCATTTATCTTTAAGACCTGCAACTTGATTCTACATGCTAAAACTTGATAATAACCATTAGTACATAATCTTTAATCAAGTTTTTTTTGTCCTCAAAACCATGAATTCATGTCAACAATTTGCATAAGTTATAAATCATGAATATATACTTTAAATGATTTTATATTTATAAATTTATTTACACTATCATTTTTTTCATTCAAAAGGATATCTCTTTAAAGCATTTTTAACATATAGTCTAAGGTATGATAAACAAGGTTGAAAGCAATATAGATGATTATAATTTTCCTTCTAGACTTATATCAAGATATATATGCTTTCATAAATGATATTCGAATAAGGCATGCATATTTCAAGCATATCTTTCTACATTTCAAGCTTTATATATTAGAA
Source organism: Pouteria campechiana (assembly GCA_036873735.1). Classification (NCBI taxonomy): domain Eukaryota; kingdom Viridiplantae; phylum Streptophyta; class Magnoliopsida; order Ericales; family Sapotaceae; genus Pouteria; species Pouteria campechiana. The sequence continues at coordinate 23,429 of JAYJMB010043188.1, forward strand.
GCATCATTCACATGAATTAAGTCTTAAGACAAGTTTTGTTGTCATTAAAATCATACAATAATCCCAACATTCTCCCCCTTTTAGATTATGACAAAACTTGAAGACTTATGACATTTAAAGGTCATGCTAATGAGCCAATAGCAAACTCTCCTTATCTAATTGGAATGTGTAATCCTATGGAGTTTGATAAAGATAGGTCATGAAGTATGATTCTATTCTTTTCTTAGATGCAAGTCATGATAAGCGTCCTTCCTAATACCATTCCAACAAGTCTTTCTACTTTTTTCTCCCCCTTTTTGTTAACATCAAAAAGGTATATAACATAAATGAGATATATCTCCCCCTGAATAGCTAGAAGATAGGATAGGTTAATGCAATCAGGAGCATGTCAGGAGCATAATTTTATTCATCTCTTAGAATGGTATGGTATTGGATCAATTCTTTCATCCGAAATGTTTTGCTATCCTTTGTTGTATCAACCTAGACAAAGCAGAAATATATGAAGCACAATTCATTCTTTCCCATGTCTTCTTTTATTCCAAACACTCCTGCTTTTGTATTAACGTTATGACTTACAAATCTAGTTATTTCTCCCCTAGCCTTATTAGGTTCCTAAAGAGTTCACAACCACATGTAAATCTTGGTCCTATACAAAGCATAACTATGAGATATAATTAGTTTTTAGCAATATAAAAGACAGATTCATGTCATAAGTAATATCCAAATTGTAATTGAAGTTTAGAAGATATGTAAATAGTTTTCAAGCATTCATCAATTCATATATCATTTCAAGGAGGCATCAAAATCATAATTTTCATTTAAACACAAAGGACATTGAATTGACAGTCATATATAACAAGGAGATTGCATAAGAAACTTTACCACATCTTTTCAAGAATGAAAACATCATAGTTTTAATCATATAAGGTGACAAACACATTTTATTTTAGTCATTCAATGACAATGCATGTTCCTAGTTGTTGTGTTTATTTTTCTTACTAGTTTGTAGTTTCTTGATGTTGTTCAATGATGGAAGCACTAAATTTTTGTCTTAATTCAGATTTGGATCTTTATCATTTTGATCATTAGGTGATGCTTTGTACAATCTAAGTTTCTTATGTTCCTTTCTTAAGATGGTAGAATATAAATATGAAGGTAATATTTGTCTATTCCTTCTAGAGTCATCTATAGCTCTCTATAGACAAATCAATAGATGAAGTCAATTCGTCTATTGTGAAGAAACCTTGTCTGTGCTATCAAGAGTTATCTGTAACTTTCAACAGACAAACTAATAGATAATGCTACTTCGTCTGGTAAACAGTGAGAAAAGAACTTCATCTGTTACTTACTATAGACAAACTTGGAGATAGAGTGTTGCACATCTCTAAAGAAAGGTGCTCAATAGCGCATCTTTATATGATATACATGTGAATTGAATATTTCTCAAGATTTCTCAAGCTCTTCGAATTCCCATGCTTAGAAATCATCAATTTTTTAGATATATCTTAGAAATTCTAATCTCTTCTAACCTAAACTTTGGATCAATAAAAGTAATTAAATTTCAATGCATGATCCAGGGGTGTTTTATGAAAATGCTCCTTTAATTCATATCATAATATTTACACCTTATCAATTGAACAAATCTTCTAATGAACTATATCTTAGTTTTCAACACAGGATTTTCTCACTAAGGAATTTTTTGCAAGAGACCACAATATAGACTCATCATATACGTATTGCATTGATTCCTAACCTTTCATATTGAACTGCATGCCTTTCTAAGGTCTGATCACTAAGATATGTATTATATATTTCTCAAGTCTGATCACTTATTTTGGAATTGAATATTTCTGACTTTCTTCATCTTGATTCCTAAGATGAAACACCTAATTTTCATGATTTCTTATTCTATAATTTTTCAAGAAGCTCATTAAGAAATAGTTATTCCTAGAGTTTTTGATTTTTCAGTTTCTAACCTATTCTACCCCTTATAACTATTTAATGTTTTTCATTTAATCATGATGATGAAAAACCATTTTAAGTATCACATCATTTCATATGTAAGAAGCACTTAGGAGATTATTGTTTCTATTTCAGATATCAAAGGCTATAAGAGGAGAAACTAAAGATTACAAAATAAGATGTTACTTTTAGGCAGATTATGTTACTGATAGAGTCATATTTGGAAAATGTGTTCAACATCAAAGTTGTAGCCTTTGTTATTATCTTTCTAATGCATCAAAAATCACCTAATTCTAAGTTTTTACGTGAAATTTATGATTAAAATAGTATAACTATCTCTAGAGCTATACTTTGTCTACTAGTTCATTTGTAGCAAGTCATTACTTTGAGGGCTCATGACTCATGATAGAGGATGATTTAAGAAAAAAGATTAACATCGAAGATGTAACCCTTGAAATTATCTATCCATGGAATCAAGTCATTCCATTCTGAGTCTGTATGAGAAAGTTATAATCAAAATACTAAAGGCTGCTCTAAATGATGCGAGAATTGTAGAAAATAGCTTGGGATGAAATAGACTATCATGTATTATTTGAATTTTCACATTATACGATTTCAAGATGTATATGCTCAAACATTCTTACAAGCATTATGGTATGAATGGTGGGAACAATAAATAAGATGTAGTAATTCATGACATAGGCATATCTTGTAAGCATTCATAAAGATTTAAGTTATTTTGTATATCAATTTAAATTTTTAGAATGATTTAGTTCAAAAATAATGAATTCAATTCAATTCAAATCCAAAGAAGTTAAATATACATTTCAGAAACATCAAGAATATATGGTAGTGAAATGCATTACTTATCAATCAAATATATATCAAGTTTGGTAAACTTATCTCTTTTGTCACTTCCTTTTTCAATTTCTGCATTTTAGCTCATAAACGATGGTGCCAATCTTGACTTTTTATTTCAGTGCTTGATTTTCTTTTTTCAGCTTGAAGTTTATAGATTGAGAAGTTGATCTTGTTTTCTCATCGTTCTCCTTCTTGCCCATTTCAAGCTTTTCCTGCATACACTTGAGAGATTCTTATACTTTTATTTTCATTAGCAAAATTAAATAGATGTGAGCTTTGTATAGCAACTTAAATAGCGCAATTGCTTTTTATCAAGAAAAAGTATGCAGTTAATGACCTAGACTACTTAGCAAAATAGAATGCACTTCATCATTTTGAATGGATCATTCATTGCTTAATCTGTTTGCTTCCTATACAAATGTTTTCCTTTTCCTAGGTATCTCTAAATTTTGTTTCAATTTGTGTTTTAGACTATTTATTTTTTGAATACTTTCATTTTTCTTACTTCCTAATTATTTTAAGAGGTTTACTTTATATTTTTTAAGGTTTTATTAATCCTAGTGTAAATTCTATATTCTCCTATGTATATTCATGAATGAATAGAGTATGTATGAACTACACTATGAATGAATCTTTATTTCTATAAATGTACAGTTAGCTAATTAAAATTTTAAGTGTAGCTTATAATTTTTCTTGATGTACAAATGGAGAATAAGGATAAATAAGCAAAAATATGCAAGTATAGTTTCAAAAATCAATATACCAATGAAGGTATTCAAACAAGATTCTAACTATAAACTCTATTTCTCAACATTGTATAAATGAAATATAAAAATTCAAAGAATAAACTCTATTCCTACTAATGAAGGTAAGCAGATAGCTAATAAGATATAAGTAATCAAAAATAAGAATGTAAATTTTTTGAAAGTAAATTTATTTCTACAGACTTGTAAGTAGATAGAAATAGTTAATTGAAAAATTGAGCATGAATACTTATTAACAAAAGAATGGATGGAAAGAAATGCATAAGTAAATATTTCAAAAATTCTGATAATGACACATTTAATAATGGTGCTTGAGTTTAAGTGTCATACCTACACTTACCTTTTCTTTTTATTTTGAAGGAACTTGGTATTTCATCGGGTTTTCAATTTATTTCTTTAGACCAAGTCTCCTTTCACTTTTTTCTTTTTCAGGAGCATATTTTCTTCTTTCTTAGATTTGCTGCACTCAAGTTAGTCTTAACAATAATGCAAATAGTGTGTGAGTGTAAAGTATTTTTATCCCTTAATAATTTGTCTTTGGCTTGTCTAAAGATTTCTCATATTAATCTATAAGCCTTGACATCCTTACAAATGGTGGGACAGAGAGCATATTTTTAGTTTTTAACACTTTTAGCTCTACTCTCATTTCATCCTCGCTTATGCTAGTACAGATGATTTTCTATAGTTAAAGGTTATTGGCCATAATATATATTTCCAATCTCTTCTTCCATGGTGCATAATTGGATTTATCATAATATGGAAGTTAGGAGGTGGAGTATCCTTCATAGAACATAGAGGATGATAGTATTGGGTTAGCCATGCGGATCTCTACAATTAGTTATGTAGCCTACTTTTATACCACTTGTAGGTTACCAAAGTATGGCTTAACCCAAGAGGAGAGGGATGAATTGGGTATATAAAAATTCATTGCTTAACCCTATTAAACCATTTCTCTCTTTTCGTGCTTGTGTGTGGGGTGATGTAAAGTGAATGATAAAGCTGCAAAGTGCATGAAGGATAAAGTGAGTAAATAAACACATACAAACAACATGATTTTTATAGTGGTTTGGGAACTCTGTCCCTACATCCACTCTTCTAAGAGCACAAACTCATTGTGTCTTGGGTTCCACTATATCCTATACAATGACAACACAATAGTGTCCCCGACACTCTTCTAGATTCTAGCTCTAGGGGACGTAAACAAGTATCCTTCTGCTCCAACGATTCATCATTTATAGCTGCTTTAAATTCTAGCCATTGGTGGTAGGTGAGCTCTATTAATAATAGATAATAATCTAATTAGCGTATTTTGAATCTTGTGACTTCTGTTTATTCCTTGTATATCATAATGCCTATAGCGCCAACCTTAGAGAAGATAATTTTAGGTTTCTCAAGAAGTTCTCGTCGAGGTATTACTGCATTGGCTGCTGCTTTCACCAATATAAAAGTATCATCATTAATGTTGGGTGAAGACCAATAGTTTGTTCTGACCATTGCTAATCTTTTATTTATGATAGATGAAGTATCTGTCTAATTATTCATAAGACAAAGTTCCTTCACCTTTGTAAGTGACAGATGAATTATTCTTTCCATTGGTGTCAGACGAAATTCATCATTCAATCACTTTGTTTGCTGCACCATAGATGCATAAATGTCTTGTTACTTCATAGCTTCGTCTGTTAGGTTTTGTCTATTGTAAGTAACAGAAGAAGCATTGGATTGTAGATAGGTTTTCTTCACGCCTTCGTCCGATAGAATATGTCTCCGCGTTGTCTATTGACAATAGACGATCACTGACAAATTCTTTGTTCTACTAGATGCTCCTTGCTTCTTCCACTTTGTTTTGTAGACAATAGACAATCATTGGCTTGCTTGTGACAGATGAAGTTTCTATTCTGTCATACGATTCTTGCTTCTCCACTTTGCTATTGATGGCAGATGAAGTCTTTTATTCTGCTGAAAAGATCTTCACTTCTTCCGTCTTTATCTGTTCTCATCAAATGACCATTGGTAAAAACTATGACTTGCTTATGATAAATGAACTCTATTATAAACATATTGTCTACATCTGTCAGATGTAGTTTTCTATTTTGACAGATGAATGGAAAACAACCATATCCTTTTCATTTGTGCTTTGTCTGTTATGACACTTCATCTTTTGCTTCTTTACTTGCTTAAGCCTTATTGCCATGACATATGTTTTTTGTGCTCATTTATCTTTAAGACCTCATTCTTTTTCATTGAAGAAGATATCTCTTTAATATGGATCAATATGATTTCCCTTCTAGACTTATATCAAGATATATAAGATTTCATAAATGACATTCCAATAAGGCATGCATATTTCAAGCATATCTTTCTACATTTCAATCTCTATATATTAGAAGCATCATTAGCATAAATCAAGTCTTAAGACAAGTTTTGGTGTTATCAAAATCATAAAATAATCCCGACAAGTTGGACTACATCTTTAGCTCTTCATTTGTATAAGTTCAGTTCCATTTCATCTCTACTTTCGTGGTTTGAATTTGTCTTTGTATTGCAGAAAGATGTTGTATAGGAAGAATCTTTCTAACTTATCTGTGGAGTGATTTGTTTGTATCCGGTAGAGGCAAGTGTTGTTTGATACTAAGACTATTTATGGAAGATTTATTTTGTCACTAGTTAAGGATTGAAGGTCATTGCTTCAAATATGCTTTGTGACTTGTTTTTGAAGTTTTAGTACCATTCTTTCTGAGCATTTAAATCTTCTTTCAGTGTAATCGATCTCCTTGCAGAAGTATTCTTTTTATACATTGTCCACTCCATTTTAGTTGTTTTCCGATATATCATTTATATTTGTTTCTGTAATATTCAGGAACACAAATGTCAATTCCATAAGTATTTACTCATATGTTGTCACACATCATCAAAACTTAGCTATTTGCCATTATTTTCCATTTGGTTCAACAAGAAAAAGTTGTTAGCACTTGAATTAGTCCAGCAAGCTACAAATGCAATAAAAGTAATCACATAGTGTCTTATAGCTGCACAATACATATAAAGGAAATATGCAGATGAGAAGCATCAGGATCTTTAGTTTATAATTGGAGTGCATGTATTTTTCAAGGTCTCCTGTACTCGTGGAATTATGAGGTTCAGAATAAAGTGAGAGTTAAGTCGTTATTTTATTAGGTGATTTGAGATTTGGAGTTCATTGTTAGAGTTGCATACCGTCAGCTTTATAACCAACACTTTTTAGAGTCTATAATGCTTTCCATATCTCACAGCAGAGGAAGTTTGTTCCAGACTCTTCTCACATGTTGTGAGCAAAAGAGTTTTAATTTAAGGAGGATCTGACATACCAAGAATTGGCCAGTCCAAATACTTGATGTCCATAATAGACAATTGAGAGGAAAGATAATTGGTCATGTCTTAGTCCAATGGAGCAACTATAGGAAGAAAAAAACCATATGGGAGCTCAAAGAAGATATTTAGTTACTTTACCCTAATTTATCATTTTCATCAATGGTATAGTAAGTTTTGGGGATGAAACTTTTATAAGGTGAAGAGAATGTAATAACCCTTGTTAAAATGCCCCTATTTCAATAGCGTGGGCAATTGTATGTGCACCATAATTCCAGCACATATAATAACCACTCTATGCATAGTGTGCGATGCATGGGCAGTTGCTTATTTCTCATGAGTACTTGGAATAGGGTGAACATTTCATATATTTATATGTTTGAGGGAGAGTGGAGAGTGTATTAATGAAAGAAGATAGGTGCTACTATTGAAGCACTATCGAGAAGGAAATTTCATTCTATTCCCTTCGTGGATCATCGCAACATGTAACTAGGAAGATTTTTGTATATGTGGATTACTTTAATAGCATGTTATCAATTTTCATTAACAAATTTTGAAAGTTTAGTGCATGCAACCAAGATTTTAAGTCTGTTGGCTATGTTCATTATTCTGCTTTTAGACACGCATACCCATGCATTTAATTTAATTAAAATGCAAGTTGTTTTAGTGAATTACAACTATTGAATATGTTTGTTATACATGTTTAATGTAACATGAAAATTTTGTAGAAATCTGTTGTGAAATCATCATTGAAATGATGAAATTTTTTATCTATTGAAAATAGAAATTTCATAAATTTCCATGTTTCTAGAAATTTTTGGTTTTACAGTTACGTCTTAAAATCAATCCCTTTTGATCTAGAACAAATTCTATGGTTTGAATTTATAGAATATAGTGTATATATTCGTATGTATAAAAAACATTTTGAAAAGGACAATACATGAAAGTCATTGTGCATCTAGTGGTAATCCATGTCCTTGCATGTGAAGAAACAAATTATGCAAGATGCCATGTATGATTTTTGTAACATCTAAACCGTTGAATATTCCCCTCGGATTGGTATTTACCTAGGGTAGAAATTCTGGGTTAGATTGTTTTGTTTGGATGGTGAAAATTGATGATTTATAAAATATAAAATTTCATCAATTTTAATATTTTTGAAACTTTGATTTGCACATAGACCCTAGTGAATGTTAGTACATATCATGATTACATATGTGTAAGCCCTTGAATTTTGGTATAAGACCGTATTAATAATTCAGATATAGTAATGAGTAAAGTTTGGTAAGTTTATAAAGTTTAATTTAATTAAGTGTGAATTAAAGTGTAAATGATGAATA
>JAYJMB010043199.1:7298-23899 GCA_036873735.1 Pouteria campechiana
GAGAGAGAGAGAGAGAGAGAGAGAGAGGCCAACAGGTCGTCTCCCTCTGAGAACCCAGAAAAGCTAACAAAATATTTCTCTGTCATTAAATAGATCAGCAAACCAACTGAAATTAGTAATAAGCAAGAATTATGTTGAACCAGCACTTGAAGATAGCAAAAACACATCTAGAGTCCAGTCATACCTAGGCAGAAATTCTGTAACAATTGACAGATGCGGGGCTTGAATTACAGCTCCCATGAAAAGAACAACATTAGGATGCCGCAGTCTTTTCATGATGCGAACCTAACAATCAAAGATGAGAAGAAATAACACAAAAATGATAGTTAGATGATGAATAATAATTTGCAGCTAAAAACAATAACATTATGAATTAAAGATGGGATGCACCACTCGTGGTGAACAAATTTTATCAGGTACTATAGCTATCACTGTGAGCAACCTGACCAGAAAGAGTACTTGTGGGTATCCACTGACAACTCAACCACCCCTTTGGGATGCATAAACTATAATCAAGGGGTCATAAAACTGTCTGGACACTCCGGACATACCCAGACATACTACAAGAACCAGATCTCTGATGGAACAGAACCTGAAAGCTTGATTATTGGCATGATATAGGAGACCTGAGTCAGCAGATTGGGTCCACATAAATGGCCCTCCCACTCTATGTTTGATTGACCTGCAGTTATCACACTATATTCATTACTGCAGTGGGGTTCTGGATGCATGAATCAAAAAGGATATATTTTAGGAGCCCATTTCTAATCCAACTTTTCTAGTGACTCTGTAAGAAACAACAAGCAAAGTAAGATAAGCACCCATGCAGTAAATGTATTTCTTCATGTCCATGTGCTACTATATGGTCGACAATAAAGGTTTTCTAGGTACTGCAAATATGAGAGGTTTTCGAAGTGCTACAAATATTGTTGTGGGGGGCGGGGGGAAGGGAAGGGGAGAGGAATACCTCACTTATAAACTCTTCAAGTGCATCACCAGAAATGTCTTGATCCAAGAATTTCTTAACAGCAACTTCCTAGCAAAATTAAAGAATCCATTAAATGGTCTTAATCATCTGATAACATATGGTATAAAATAGATCTCAATGCAACAAAATTTTTGAATGAAAGAACTCACCGTTCCATGCCAGTCCCCACGATATACCTCCCCATAAGACCCTGCAGAGAAAAGAAAGCGATTAAAATGCATACAGGGCAGATTTCACCAATTATTTCCCAGGGTATAGAGTCCAAAGCCTCCATTGAAGTACAGATTCCTGAGCCCCATAAGCCTTCAAATTCAAAGCCCATAATTAAGTCGCAATGATTTGTTGGGACCCAAACGAGTTTCCAAACTGAAATACCACAAGCATTTGAACTTTGCCCTGAAAATACTGTCAAAGAAGTAATACACACACACATTTTTAAGAAGCAGAGGATCAAAGGCTCAGGATATTTGAGAATGCATGCCCCCATTACAGTGGGGCCATTGCCAGGGTGGACCATCCACATGCATATAAATAAATCACTAGGAAACCTGCCCTTTACTGAAGCTTGGGATCCTAGCACTGCTCTTAGTGCTCAACAACCACAACATTACTTCAAGAAAAGTGAAGAGTGAGATTGTACCTAGTCCAATACGCTCACCCAAGGTGATTTCCTCCCATAATATTCCCCATTCTGCAACATCCTCAAGTGCAGCTTCAGATCTTACACTTTCAGTTCCAATTGATTTGTCTGAAATTCTCTCCCCTTCTTGATGGGCTCCACCAGAGCCACGTTCTGGCCTGTCCCCACTAGCATGTTTATGATCATCACTTCCCTGAGGTTCATTTCTCACACCATCTCCATCACCATCTTTCTGCCTATCTAGTTGAGTTAAATTTGGAGGCCCACCTAGGAGAAGGGCACCAGATTCCAGCTGCTCGTATTGCCTGGAGACAGCTGCAGTCGTGGCCACTACTGCAGCAGCAGTGGCTGTGGCAGCAGCTGCTACAGGAACTTCAAGACATGAATCGGTGTTTGATTTAGATGCAGCAACCACCATCGAAGATGCAACCACAGCAGCTGTAGCAGCAGCAGCAGCAGCAACTGGCATGTGCTTTACAAAGTTCCCTGGAGACAACATATCCTGTGTTGATGTGGAAGATGCCTCAGACTGAGATGGAGGGAGGGATGCCTCCAGTTCTATTTGCATTCGGGAAGGATTCACTTTTGGTTGCATGCCATGGTGTGGCAGAGGTGGCAAGTATCGGCCCTGACTCACATCAGCCTGCGGTCTATGGCGGGTCTCATTCATCCTCTGCTTCTTTTCATCTGCATCGCCAGTCTGATTCTTTCCCTCAGTTGGAGATGGTAGCTGCTCAGAATATGCTTCAGTGAACAAGTCTGGTGGTGCAACTACACCACTCTCAAGCAATACATCATGAAGCTTCTGAGCTAATTTTGGGTTTTCTTTCGCAGCATCAATCATGTACTGTGAAACATCTTTTACTTTCATTCTTCGTACAGCAGGGGAACTAACCCCTTCGGTCCAAGAAGGTGATCTTGCATGTGTGTAAGGAGGACTTGGCCTACCAGAAGATTCATGGACTTGTGACTTCTCATCAGAGCAGTCAGCATCAAGGCCCTTGGAAGAAGATCCCTTACATGAAGATGTTGGCCTTAGAGTCCCTTGACCACTGAATTCACCTGAACCACATCTTTCGTCCAATCCACTTTCAACCATTGCGAGATTCCCAGGCCTGGGTTTTTTGTCCAGTGGAGCATACTCTGGACACTCACCGATAGAACTTTGAATACCACTGCTAGTGCTGTAGGAGGCAATGTGAGAGCTAGTAGCCCCTCTACAAACAGGGCTAACTTCAAAGAATGAATCTTCATATTCTATCTGTGGTCCCACTGCATCAGATGGGATAAGCGTTCCAGGCTCAGCCATCAGATCAACAATGTATTCCCTGAAATGAATATTTTGCAGTCAGCTCAGAAAATTTCCATCACAATCATTGCTTCCATCTTCTAACATAAGCACAGGGAGAGAAAATCTGTCTTTCCCATGCCTAGAGGCCCTAGACCTTGTAGAATAAAAATAGTATAAGCCTCATCACACCTGACTGGGGTCGGTAAGCCAGGAACAGATGACGTATTCTACTGAACTGAGCGTGGTGGAAGCAGGACAAACTATATGACTCTCAGTCCTAATGTGCAGTTTCTTAGCTTTCAGTTTACAACTTGCACAGGCCATGATTGGCCTTAAAACCGGTCTTAAAATTCCTGAACTTTTAATCTGGCACTAGATGTACTAGTATAGAAAAAAGTAACATCCTCATTTAGAAACAACAGAACAGAATAACAGTGCCAAGTACTGGATGACTAGAATTGTCAAGTCCAGGAGGTCTTTTGTGCAAACCCCACAATCCACCGTCCTATAATTTGAGTCCCCAAACCATGGACCTCACATCTGCCAATAGAAACTCGGATCAGAGAAGAGTAGACAAAATCTTGGGCTCAAGATCAAAATCTCTGTATAAAACATCCTTTACAATGGTATCCCCAACAGCTCAGAGCTCAACTTGCTTGGAAGGAAAATCTCGACTGAAGTTCTCAGGAAAGCAAGTCCAATCACATTATTGCAATGGGCAATAGTAAATTAGAACAGATCATAAACATGGAAAATGCTGGGACATTAAATAATTTCATATTCTAGATATCGCACATATCATGCTATGATATTACAAGATCATCACAATACGGAATTGTACCCATTTTGAAATAGTCAAGCTGATGGGTTCTGATAGGAAAACTTATGAAGCAACCTGGGAAGTGATAGAGAATAATAGCAGCCTTGATGAATCCCTTGCATCAAAATTTGAGCATAGTCCCATTTGGTGTGTACCACAGAATGCAATAAGAGGGCCATGCTTTGTGCTCCTATCCACAATCCGAAATAAAAATGAGATGACAACAATTCCAAATTCCGAAGATTTCCAAACACCCTCATTAATATTATACATTACCCAGGCAGTCCTGTCTGTTTCCTGAAGACTTTACAAGCGGGTTTTGCAAATACCAAACACATATGGAAAAAACAAAAGAAAAAAAACTAACCTTCCTTCAATCTTGACAATGTTCATGGCCACATCATCAGAACCTGTGTATTGCTGCCCTTTAACCAACCGACATGGAACACCCACACCATCAGCCAAAACCTGAATAACCATTTAACCCAAATAAACAGATGTTCTCTGCATGACTGCAAATAGATTGATGGATGATAAAAGTGGAAATTGAATAGCCAAGAAAGGAATTCTTCAAACAATAATGTTGTTTATTGTTGGTAAATTATGGATTCAAAATTCATAAAAAAAAAGGGAAAAATATGGTTAATTATGGACGGTACATTAGGTAGGTGGTGCCAAAGAGGCAAGTTCGATGGCACAGTGTTCATAACATAGTGTGTAATAATATTCTTCTTCCATGGGATATTGTACAGCATGATCACATGACCTAATTCATGCATCAATGAATTTTATGTAGTGTATTGAGTACATGATAGAAAAATTGGGTTGGGATAGGGTTGACTCCAACCTGACCCAAGTTGTGCTCCTAATTGATCCTCAGAAAATTGGGAAACATGCAAGAAGGAAGGTATTCACCAAGGAAATTCCATGCAATCTTAAAATTGTTACACCGTTACAAATCATCTGCATTAAGAAGTCACTGAAAATATGCATCTTTTATTTCCTCTCCACATGGTTTATGCACACTACTGTTAAGGGAATATATTCCTCAAATTTTAAGTTTTACGAAAGTTGAATTCTTGTTAGAGTCACATCCATCCAAGATACAAAATTCCCAAAAAAGGAGACTTTTGGAGGGTTTTTTTTGTCTTTTTCCAATTTTTCAGGATTTAACAGCATAGATTGATAAATGTATTCTGCAATTACAGAAAAACCAATATAATCAGTTCTTTGTAGTAAAATTGATTTGCATTGCACATGTATATCAATTTTAAATCCACAACTTAAGAAATATTTGATTTCCCATCTTCTACTAGAAGATGGATATCAAAAACCAACAAATTATTAAATTGGACTTGTAAATGTTTGTTGATAGAAACAAAGAAGCACAAAAAATAAAATCAAGCCACCACTCGTCTAAACTAACAAAAAGAACAACATGCACATAGCAACAAGCAATTAAAGATGGTAGGCAGAAATATCTCAAATTAAGGCCAACAGATCACATGCATCATAGCATGAGCTCATACAAAGAAACGCAAGACCAAAAATTGGCAGTAGCTTCAACAATATTTAAAACAAGCTACTAACCTTGAACAATAGTGCACGGTGACGACCCAGACCAATCTTCAACTGGCCAAGAGGCAACACCATATTCCCAACCAATGCTCGTAAATGGTTACCTAAGTTTCTCCAAGCTTTAGACATTTTTTCTGGATCCACTACTGGTCCACCCATGTACCCAGCAACCAAAGCAGCAAGGTTTCTCACCAAATCATTGACTGTAAAACCTGTACATCCTGACCTCGATGCAACAGCCATCATCAAAGCCCTCTCTTCCAGATTAAGTAGGTCACCATCTGCAGCCCTGTTAACTAGCACAGCTTCCCAGCTGATACTATCTGAGACCGGGATCTGTTGTAGATCAATAAGTGAAGGCATCTCTGAAGTTGACTCAGCCAAAACGCCATACAGGTCATAGAAACCATCTAAGATCTTGTCGTCATAGCCAAGAGAATTATAGTTCTGTGAAGAACGGACAAATCTATGACATTATGGTTAGAAAAGAGTAAAAACATGACAACAATTTTCATCCAATTGAAAAAAAAAAAAAAAAAAAAAGCATAGAACTTGTTTAGATGTTTACATAATGGACCATTATTCAGTGCTACTAGTAGGTACCACTCTATCATTTTTTGAGCCTGTCATAATATTTCGACTAGAATGAAGTCATTATTTATATATGGAACTACTTAGTCAAGAAATAAGAAATCATTTCAATTGTGTTGGGTTTTTTGTGTCTTGTATTCTGCAAAAGTCTAGTGGCCTTGGGTATGTTAGATGGGCCTAGAGGAGTCCATATAAGAAAGTTTACTAGAACAACTATATAATGGGGTTTCAAAAATTCAACTAGGAATTCTAGAATTGAGACAAGACAGACATCATGTAGATCCTAAGGTTTTTCCCAGAGAGGAGTGAGAGAGAGGGATATCAGTGTGTGTTAATTTAGGAATGTAAGGCATTTTAAGTGTATCTCTGTAACCTATTTTCATAGTGAATTGACTATCACTCTCTCGTGGTTTTTCCTTTCTAGATTGAAAGATTTTTCATATAAATCTCGTGTCTCAAATTTGTATTTAATTATGACTTTCATTGTTGTAAGTATGATCTTTTATATCAAGATCCCGGAATTGATATCGCAGCTTCTGCAATAAGTGGTATCAGAGCCAGGTTGATAAACTGTGATCTAAGTTGCAAATTGGAGTTAGGTCAATGATGAATGGAGATTAAAAGCAAGATCATGGTAGATTTTAGAGGTTGTGTGACTGCCAATAAAAATTGAGCCACAAGTCTTGGAAATCAGAGGCAAATGGTGTCATGGTGGTAGCAGATTGCTGGAATCATATAGCTGCCATGGTTTTGGAGCAGCAAGATGAAGAATTAAGGGTAGACAAAGAAACCTGATGAGCAATCAACAATCAATTGTTGATTGAATGGCAAATCAAGGCCACTGTTATGAGGACCAATTAATTGTGTCACTGGAAAACAAGGCGCTAGCCAAACAATGCGGGGCTAACGGATTTGCAAGCATTTACAGATCAGAAGAAGGGGGCAATGCCGATTGGACAACTGCAGACTTCTAGGGCGCTAATCAAACGGAGTCAATGTCATGCGATGTTGGTGACCGGGAATGTGACCCTAATTCGCAAGTGGCATAAAGGAAGACATCAAAGGTGTCGATGGGATTTTACTGTGTGGACACTGGCAAGTTTATCAAAGCAGTGGCAGTAGCTGATAGCCAATGATGAGTGGCCATAGATGAGATGGCAACAACATTGTTTTTGAATTTTTTCAAGGACCGACAGCGAATGACGAGGATCATGCAAATCTAAAGATGGGTCGACAATAATGAGCAGCCAGATCTGACGCATGAAGGCAATGGCGAACAAAGGTTTTTCCAACTGTGATGGATTTCATCGGACTGCGGACAAAGATGGGCAACAGGCCTAGTAGTGACGGCGCTTAGAGGCGTTGTTTTTTTCCATTTTTCAGCGACCAGGACTGAAATTCGATGTAGCAATGGGATCGACGATGTCAAATCGGTGGTGCACAAACATTGGTCAAAGTTGATTGTCAAATGGACAGTCAACGATGGATAGCGATGAAGTAGCGACAATAGTCGATCCTTGGGTTCTGGCAGCTACAACTTTTCCCCAAGGAAGATGATGCACCAGTTTTGGTGCATTGAGGCACACTAAAATAAGTATACTTACGGCCCATTTTGGGTGATCCTGCTATCGAAATTGGGTATTCCGGGTGTCGATTCCATATTTTTGGCTACTTCAAACATGATTGTGGAGTCAAATTGGATAGATCATGCTTCAGTGATGTGGATCTGATGGGTATGTGCAAATCAATGGTGATTTGATGATGATCAGTGATCCTAGAGCTAGATTTGGATGTTCGGAGGTGCTACAAAGTTTTTGGACAATGCGGATCGAGTAGATAGTGCATCGTTGGCCATGATCAAGGTGGATCACAATGATCATGGTTGATCGAGATAGATCAAGTTCGATCTGGTTCAATGCAACATAGATTTGAGAAGATCTGAGTAGATCAATCGAGTAATCATGTTGTTTTAAGGTTGATTGTGCATATAGATGGTTCAGATTGAGGTAAAGTAGTAGACTTCATGGATAATATACTACAGATGTTGCATTGGTTGATAATTTGTTTATGTGTACAAGGTATGAATGGTGCACAAAGAGCACGAGGATTAGATGATTGTTTTCCTGAGTTCCACAGTGGACAATGGTTGTGGTCTTGAGACTGTGATCAGGGATGGACAATAGTGAGTCCTATAAATGTGATCAACAATAAATGTGGGAGAGCTTGAGAGTCCTAAGACTGTGATGGTTGAAAAACGGATACAACAATGCAAACATGGTTTGGTAGGAGATGCATAGGTGATGCATGGATTAGTGAATGGTTGATTGCACTGGTATACAGGTGGCGTATGGTTTGGCTTGTATGCGGTTTAGCCCTTGTGTGGTACGTAGGAGTTGGTAGAGCTTATGGGCATACAAAGGAGTGTGTTATTTGGCATATATGTGGAGAGATGATAAGTACAAAGATAGATGGAGCTCTCATACTTATGTGATCCTCTAAGCAAACAGGGTTGTTGCAGTTAAAGGGTTGCACACAGGTAGCAGTCACTAAGTTGTGTGAATCTGGCCAATTCAGTATGCAGGTAGTAACAATACAAGTGGTGTACAAGTGATGATCGATCTAAGGTGCGACAAAGTTTGCATGAGAAGCTTCAGGAAAAGACAAGAAAGACAGTGAGACGCACATCGAGAGGATGTTTTCTTAATCCCTGGTTGTGGCAGTATGATCTCTTCGAGTACTAGCAGAGGGAAGAGACAGAGCCACGGGATACACAATAGTGGATTGTGCAGGCATCTTAGGTGGAGATTCAAGTCATGCAGGTTTGAACATGATGGATGATGAACTAATTGATGGAGAGCTGACGATTGATTTGCAGATAGTGGTGACACTGGTTTAATCTTCAAGAGCTGGCTTAATATCTACAGAATCCAAGTCATTAGTTGGCTTTTTGTATCTTGTATTTTACAAAAGTCTAGTAGCCCTGCGTATGTAAGATAAGCCGAAAGAAGTCCATATTGGAAATTTCGGTAGGGCACCTATATAATGGGGTTTTAAGAGATTCAAGTGGGAATTCTAGGGTTAAGAGTTGAGACAAAGGAGTCATCATGTAGATCCTAGGATTTTTCTGGGAGAGGAGTAAGACAGAAGGTTATCAGGTTGTGTTGATTTAAGGATGTATGAGAGGCATTAAATGAGATTTTTGTAAGGCATTCTGAGTGTATCTCTGTACCTTATTTTTATAGTAGATTGATTATCTCTCCCATGGTTTTTTCCTTCTTGATTAAAAGGTTTTCCGCATAAATCTCGTGTCTCTAATTTGTGTTTACCTTTTATTTACGTATGTATGATCTTACATTTATGATCATTATCCCAAAATTGATATCGAAGCTTCCGCAATAAGTTAAAAACTCATATGAACATCATCATTCAAACAAATATTATATCTTATATAAAAATTGAAAAATCATTTAAAGTTTCCTTTGTAAGTTTTTAAAATCACTTATCCATGTAAGAGTAATACTTTGGACAAAATAAATGTCTATCTACTCACTGGTGAGTTGCGAAATTTATTAGAAAATTTTAAATGAATTCATTTGTCTTCTTAAGGGTTCTACAGTTAAGGTTCAACCAAGTTTCCAATCAAGATAATTTTTTCTATTATAGATATAGGCATTAATATTATCATTGCCTCAAATTTAATTAAATCATTATGGTAGGCCCAAAAAGAGAAAAAGCACCAAGATTCCGGTGCCTACCAACAGCATTAAATCATTTTCCTCATATGATATTCGAATCCACTTTTTAAGAATCTAAATAATAAAGTCAATATTTGAATTCTCATCAACACAACCATAGAAAAACAACTCTATTAGCCATAGCTTTATCATTCATAATTTGGGCCATTGTCTTGAATATTTCAATTGTTTTTCATGATGTGATGATAAGTAATCTCTATATCCTTGTATCATTGATTTATCACTGACAAATATTAAGGACAAAGAGATAAATGGGTACCCAATGATATTATCAATATTATTGTTATTTTATCCCATTTTATTGAATTTAATCATTACTTATCACCTATAATAGGCGCCAATTTAAAGTTTTTATTGCCCATTTAATACTACACTAGCTAGCTTTCCCTTTCTTTTCTTGGTTAGAATCAATTTCTATTCATCATCTATGTAGACATTTTTTCAAAAAAGTTTGGATCAATTTTGAATTTGATTTCAAAAAATTGGGATTGTACCACCAATTTGGAGATTTCAAAATTGCTTTGTTGTGGTCACATGTCACATACTTCACGTATGACATTAAGATTAAGGATTTCTAGTAATATGTAGATTGCACCCAAAAAAAATTATAACAATTTAGTATGATGAATTCACCAATTCAATTTACTAAACTTTCAATTTGAGAAAAATAACACCAATTTGAGGAAAATCTCCAAATTGTTTGACTAGATCCAAAATTCCTCCTGTAAATTGAAAATTAGGTAGGGGTCTCCCATGAAACAGATTACACAATCAAATGGATAATTGTGACAAATTTATCCAAACTTTGAATTTGAAAAAAAAAAGGGGTTGGCTTAAGAAAACTCTCGAATCACTCAATTAGGCCCTCCGAAATTACATTTAAGTAAGAAATCTCATATTATCCTAATTTACTTGTTGAGATATAAATTGTTGTATTTAATCTTTTTAATTTAAAACTATAACTATTAATACATTATAATAACTATAAACAAAAATCCTACTGTAAAATGTTAGTTTCTCATTATAAGTTTCTAATTTGAAATATATTTTGGGTTCCATGGATAATAGCATAAATTCTAACATGTTTTTATATTATCTCTCTTTATGGCACAAGAATCTTCATATATATGTTTTCAATGACATGTGATTTTTTATTTTTTTTGGTAAATATTTTTGCATTTATCATGGTTCTATTTGATTCATTGTAATGGAGATATAAGTAGAGTAATTTAAAAAAGTAGCCAATTGATACAAAGACAAAATAAGTAATAGCAGCAAGGTAGTAAGATAAAAACAAAATAGAAGATTAAAACATAGAGAAAATAACATGATAACTATAGAAAAGTATAGAAAATAACATGATAACTATAGAAAAGTATAGAAAATAACATGATAACTATAGAAAAGTATATTTGACTATGGACATGAAAACTACAGAAACGATATATTTGACTATGGAAAAAATATGAGTGATTGTAGAAAAGAGAAATAATGGTAGAAAATAGGAATATAGAGAGTTAAATAGAAGGTGTTTATTGTAGTTGGATGGAGATAAAAAAAGATAAAAAGTCTTGTCAAGTAAAACAAGTGCAAAGTGAGGTATCAAAAGATTTTATGCCCATCTTACAACAAATGAAACTGAGCTGAAGTTGTATTTAAAAAAATATCAATGATTGTAGAAAAGAGAGATAGTGATAAAAAAAAATAGGAATAAAGAAAGTTAAATAGAAGCTGTTTATAGCAGTGTTATTAAAATCGGACCAGACCGGCTAGTTCGATCGTCAACCGGTCTTGGCACCAATTCGATTAAGGCTAGTCCGATCTGATAGCAACAAACCGTAGGAACCGGACAAACCACGGTTCAACCGGTAAACCGGTCTGACTAGTTCGTCCTTGAAATTAAATTTAAAAAAAAAAAAGAAGCAAAGTCAAAATCGAAAACATGCCTCTTTCCTCTCCTTTCCTCTGTCCTAAATCGCAAACGCTTCACCATCTTCTCATTGACGAACGAAACCCATTTTCCCTTCCTGCATCATTTGCCCAGTGATAAACAAAACCCATCTTCCCTTCCTACACCAATTGCCCTCTCCCTCTCCGTCTTCGGCCTCACGTTTCTCGAGTAACAGCACACTAGGTCGTCTAAACTTGGAAACCTCATGTGCTAAAACACGTTCCATATGAGTAACGGGAAGGGAGGGGAAGGGGATAATGTGACTGATGGAAGGAGACACTTCTCACATTGATCTATGTCCGAATCCAAGAAATCCCAGGCCAAAACCTCCAAACGGCATTTGCCGAGCTTCTCTCACAATCCCCAATCGCAGTCCCAGGGGGATAAAATTCAATCCTCCTTTCAATAGAAACAAAAGGAGGTAACTTCGACGAATCTCGTTTCTCCTATTCGGTATTTTCCTTTCACATTGAGAAGTTTGATGTCTTGAAATTGTCGAATTTCGACTCGAGTCAAACAGCTGAATGTAGGCCATCAACAACAGCGGCACACCAGGTCGTCGAAACTCAGAAACCCCCTTCCCTCTCCCTCCCTATCACTCCAACGAACAGGGCCATTGCAATCAACAATAGTGGCTTCCCCAGAGTCATCTCTCTTCAGGAATTCAAATTCCAGATGCGTCAAAGGAGAATAGCTTGATTTTGAATTGATTCTTTGTGGCAGCGTAAGCGATTTCTTCTTTCTCCGAAGTGTTACTTCTCTAGGCCATTCTTTCGTGCTTCCATTCTACTTTATGCTGTTTGATTTTTTTTTACACTGCGATTTTGCAAAATAGATGCGTCTTTGTTTTCATCATTTTATAAGTTTGAAATGCTACATGATTAGGGAAAGTGCATTAACTTCCAAATAGTAATTTTCATTTTTTATTGTTATACTTTATTCTTTGTTGTCTTGGGCTCATACTATAATTATTGTATTATTAAAGAAATTTTTAATATTTATATATTTTTAAAATCATTAAATCTTTATGATATCATAATTATATAACGATGACATCACGGTTCAAACAGGTTCAATTGAACGGTTTAACCGGTTCAATTACCGGTCCGGTTCTAATAACATTAGTTTATTGTCGTTGAATGGAGATGAGAGAAGATTTTAAAACAAACCGGTTAAACCGGACCAGTAAACAAAGCCTAAATTGTATTGAAAACGTAAACAATTTCCTTAATTTTTTAAATGTATGTTAGCAATGAGGTTGGTGATAAAGTCAAAAATGATCAGATAAAGAGATATTTTACAATAAGGGTAATAATAGATTCCCAATTTGCAATAAAAAAATCACTACAGATGCATGAACAACAACAACTCCTTGATCTCTCTATTGAAATGTCCTAAGGAATAAGGATACAACCATATCATTGAGAAAATCTACAAACTCTCATAAGGAACAGCCAATTATTCTGCAGCAAGACCTCTTCTGAACACAAGGGATGGCATGGCAAGAATCAAATTGAAACAAAACAGGGCAATAGATATGTGCACCTAATATACAAAACACGTTATGATAATGTTTTCCTCATGCACCCCTTTTCAGTTTGATGTTTATAATGACCAAATTGACACAAAAAGCTCCCACCAACCAGATATCAAAGAACGCAAGTCTAAAAGATACCAATCATAAATGCATGAGAAATCAGCCAAGATAGCTGTGTCTTGCTAGATCTCCAGTTTCAAGTTCAATTTGCATATTTCCTGCAAAATCTCTCTAACAGTCCAGAGTTGATATGTGAATGCTTTGTGTTCTCCAGTAGTTACAGGAGGGACACTCATTCTTAAAATCCTATCGTCCCTCCTTTCTATGTTCCACAAAAAAAGAGTTTAAATTCCACAAAGAATGAACTGAATCACCACTACTGACTCTTGATCTAGAAGCCCACTGCCCAAAGTGAAAGAACATGAAAGGTTTTTCCATATGAGCTCAATCTTTTTTTTTAAACACGGAAGTAAAAAGTGTGGGTTTTACTAGGATTACAAAAGCAAATCAACCTAGAGAAGGAAAATATTCATCTTCCCACACTGAAAAAAACAAAAGATGAATCATTCGATTCAATCACTTCTGCTCCTAAGAAACTAAAATAGAAAAGGGAGTCTGCATAACTAGCAAATAAAACTGTTCTAATTACCAAGTTAGGCTACACCACATCCAATGTAAGAGAGCACACAGTAAACACGATCACTGTGATTATGTATTCTTATTTGTAGGCTGACAATATGCCCCATGCACTAGAGTCATATCTAATCATCTGAGAAATGGATTACATTAGTTGTCCCAAAACCAATCATGAATGGACTAGCGAGAAAGGACAAAACTGATGGCCAGTTATTTCCAACCATGGGATAAGCCAGCATTACCTCGATGGTGCTGATATATATGCCGCATAGATTGTGCAAATTCATGGTCATCGGCTGCCAAGATCATGAGATGCACCATAAATGGGGCATAAGTCAATGCAGCACTCAGCAGATGGTCCTTAATTTTGTCTGTCAAAATTGGACATCTGAAAATATTATTTTTAGGTCTACATTTGATGGGAGATGAGTCAACAACTAGAAATTTTATCAAGTTACTGTAACTTTCGGGCAGTCCTAAAATAATAATAGCCCCACAATCCAAATGGCCTGGATCAACATGTATCAGTTCCATGCTTATGGTGAATAGATATCCCACTAGAAATCAGTACCCTTGTCCAGAATCCGGATAACTCAGAACCAAACCAGAAAGGAATTGAATGTTACGAAGCTCAAATTTCCACAGTGTCACATTAATATGAATATGAGAGGAGAGAGAGAGAGAGAGAGAGAGAGAGAGAGAGAGAGAGAGAGACTAACCCAATATCTATAAGCAAGGACTTCTGCCGGCGTATTCTGAGGGGGGAAAGACCCTAAGCTGAGCTGCTTCACCGCCTCGATCTGAACAGCCTCCGGGTCCTCTCTTGCACTCAGCTCCAACGCCAGCTGTATCTGGGACTCCTCCTCCATATCTGGATCCCTTACAGAGCTTTCCTCCGAATCTCGCCTCGCTGTCTCTAACGACCCAACGTCCAAACCACTCAGACTCACACTCCCAGGCTCGTCCAACTGATCGCTCCTATCTCCTCTCCCAGAAGAAGACGGCGGACCCGAGCTATGCCTGCCCGTGACAGAATTCAACCAACCCGAGAGCCCGGACACTGGCTTTTGCTCTGGATGATGGCGGTGGGATCCAGACGGCGACGACACCCCTTCTTCCGATTGGGCCGGCATGATGTGGAGCTTCTTGAAGAGGTTCCTCATCATGCCCTTGAGTATGTTTCCCACCTGCTAAAGAATCAACCTCCCCATCACTCCTTTCATCCTTCAGCATCAAAGAATTGACATTTTCGCAACTCCCTTCTTCATTTTTCAAAAATCTCACAATCTCATCAATCATTTACAGAAACAAAATCCCAAACTAGATAAACCTCCCTCTAATTGAAAAACCCCAATCGGAGAAACGCAAGCAGACATCACTCCATGATACCAAGCGAAGATCCCATGCCTTGAGATGTGGGTCAGCACAGAGAAATGGGAAAACTCCAACTTGGGCTGGTCGACTACCTCGAAGAAGAAGAACCAATCGGGGAGTGGGATTGCATGTTGGAAGGAATCGATGAAAGGCTCTTTTCCTTCCGCTTTTCTGCTCCTGAGTCGGGATTTGATGTTCTGTTTTGTTTTTATTTTTTTCTCTCCTCTTTCTCCTGTTTTTCCTCTCTAGCTCTGGCTTTCTAGTGTGGGAAAAAGCAAGGGAGTGGAGAGTTGCAGCTGGAGGAGGTAACAGAAAACACACACCCCACAGCTAAAAAATAAATAAATAAAAGTACCAACTTGGGGGTGGGCCCCACAAAGAGACGGCCAATCGGAGGAGCCACCCAAGAAACTCATTTTCAAGTACCTAGATATGCATTAAATAGCCAGAAAAGAAACACAGTATCCTCGAGCAACGACTTGCGCAAGATACTTTATTATTACTATCCACTGCTCTGGAGAGGGATCCTCGATCCACACCGTTGATCTGATTCTTCCTTTCATTTAACGGTTAGATCCCCTACCTCAAACGTATTCGCCAGTGGCACGGGCTAGATTTTTCACACTTTTACTTCCTTGGCACGTGAGCGCTCTTCGTTTGGCAGTTGCGGTCCCATCCTACATCGCCGACGAATTACTCGGGCTGCGGCGCAGTTGCAAAACGAACTATAAAATACTCGAAAGGAAAATGGAAAAATAAGCAGACGCGACCTAAGCTTTTGTCGTTATGATCCGACTCTTAGTTTTTCTTAGGAGAAATGTCGCCTCACAGCCTCACTTCTGAAGTTCTTTCTTCTTTTTTTTTTTTTTTCAAATACTCCCAAATATTTAATTAAAACGTTAAATGTCCTGTAGAATTGAGGTTGTTTCAAAAAGACAAAAGTGCTCTTATTCATGTAAGAAAATTTTAATTTTATTTATTTTTTCAGCTTAGAAATAAAATCTAAGTCGTTCATTCAGGTTTATTGCTGTTTAAAATCGTTAATTAAAAATACCATCTAAATAAATACATATAAGGCCAGAAAAATGGTATTAAAATTTATTTATACTACATCTATTCAGTCTTAATTTTTTATCGTGTATTGTTTATAAATATTTATATTTATATTTTTTTTTCATTTCTTATTAATATGCATCATAAAAAGTATAGAGACAGATCCTTCGTTATTATATTAATGGTTAAAATTTATATTTTATATTTTTTTAAAAATAATTCATTCTCGTCACTGTAATTTTACTTAATTTACTTGGATATACATGCTAGAATCTAATGCATTAATTCAATTTTACATGTGACCTTTGATATTGCCACTTTTTAAATAAAACTTTGACTTTAGGAGACATTTGATATATTTTATATATAATTGTTATTTAAGCATTT
>JAYJMB010043210.1:0-27226 GCA_036873735.1 Pouteria campechiana
TGTCTTATTTTCTTACCTTTTTAATTAACAAAATATTTAACCACCTTAATAATTTTACATTCTTTGCATTATTACCTATATCTTGAATCATTATTATATACATTTTCATTTAAAAAGTCTTACATTTTATTTTTGATAATTTTTAGTTATTTTCGTCACTTTTCTACATTTCACTTTCTTCTCTTATTTTCTCTATCTTTTTTTAATTCCCAGGCGGATAACCTTCAAAAAAAATAATTACTTCATTCCTTAAACTGCTCCCATTGGTGAAAGGTCTGTCCTCCTCCCCAGCCATAGCGCATGAATGTAAAACACTAATATCATTACTCAATTTTCTAGACCAAATTATGCCAAGTCAATGAAAATAAAGTGAAACGGCCCATTTGTATGGTCATTCAATCACAATTTGTGAGACACCCAAAGGTCCCAAACACGCTTTTCGTTCCTATCATGCAACTTTCAGCACAGTATGAGAAAGATCTCAAATAGGCAATGGTTTGCATCATTAGCAGGTCTAGAATAGAAACAAAACCTGCGAGTACAAACATGCAGCAATGGCCTCTAAAACTTTGACCTTTACCCAATCTTTAAAGATCTGGGTTAAGCTCATGTTAATAATTCAGGTTGTTTTTGACAAATAAATCCTAGCCTATCTTCTTGGGTTTCATGGTAGGTGCAAAATCTCAAGTGCAGGCTTACCCATGAGAGGGTTGAGCAAATCCATGGCCTTCATGACTCCCCGGCCAGTCATGATCAACGCATCACATCAACATGGGTGCTGCGGATAGAAAAATCTAACACATTCAAGTTTCAACGCCTCTGCCAAATGTGCTTACTCTTACCTTCATGCTGCATTTCCCACCAATTGCTCCAAGTCAACAACCCCTGTGACGGATAGTCAGATCCAGATTGGAAACTAAACAAATGCTGCATCTCTTTACTTATTAAAAGCTCTGTTTCTTTGTTTTTCAAATCATCCTTGCAAGGAGAGAAAGTCAGTTGCATGAAAAGACAGAATACTCAATAATTGATGCTCCAAATGTTAAAATAATGATGCTTAAAATGTGGGTCAACTGAACTATATAAATTGAAAAATTGCAGCATAAAAAAAATTTGAAAAAGGCATGCACAGCATGCAGTGGGGTATGGAAATCAGACTAGTTGGATCACATGGCGTTCACCAGCATACAATGATGTCTTCCTCTTGAAACGATGGCCTACAAGTCATTGGAATGGAAGGGAGATGATCAATCTGGAGCAAAGATGGTGCAGCTTTGCAGCCGCAGTTGCATACTAACGTTGATCATGACTGTCCATTCAGCACTTAATATAGAGAGATTGATGGCTCAAAATGCAAATCTATGAGTTGATCCTTTTCACCAGAGCCTTGAAGCAACAGTGAAAAGCGAAAAAAGGTACATAGCAGTGGGGGGGAAGAAAAAGTAACAGACAGCATGGCTCACTGAATTTGGAAACACAACAATAAATGATAGGTAGCTCTAGATGGATGGTTACAATAGATTCATTAGAATGTGTACTGTTCATGGCTCTGCAATATTTTTGTTCACTCAGTCATATTCATGTACGGAAATTTGCTCCATGTACTCAAAATGTCAAAACCAAAGATTGAGGGTTCTATTGTAATGAAGATTGTCAAAGAACTGGATTCGAACAGTGACATACCCAGATAATAATAAATAATAATAATAATAATAAATCAAGTCAATTGGAAGGCCAATAAGGCAATTTCATTTAAACAATTAATTCAGAATAAGAAAATGCATAGCTAATAAAGAAATAATTATTTGGCGGCAAAGAAAATTTCAAACAGCATGGCTTGTGTAGGCTGTTTGCTTAGCTGGATGCTGACAAAACTGTCAAATAAAAAAATCAGCATTATCAGTGTTGGTAGAAGAAGGAAAAAGCAACCGCGTAACCTTCAAGCATGGATGGAAAACAAAAGCAACCTACTGAAGAAATGGTAGGTACTCTTGGTGAATACAGATGGCCTATCCATGGCTCACATTGCCCTGATGTCCAGGCAAGGGACTGAGGCATGAATGCAGATTTTGTACTGGGTTAAGGACTTCTTTATATTGAGGTAAGGCCATAAGTCGAATAACACCTTCCAGCTAAGACCGGGACTCCTGAAATTGGCCCAGTAGATCAATGGCTGAGAATTGAGATGGCCTACACAATGATGGCAATTTTATATAAAGAATGAAAGGTGGCAAAGATACAAATAATAATGTATTTCTAAAATTGTCAAATCAGACAATGGTGGCAGTTTTATTGTTCTATCACCAAAAAATGTCTATGAGGCAATGAGAATATGCCATCAATTCATCTGAGAATGATACCTTCTTAAAGAAACAATGAAGTTATTAAATAACTCTCCACTGAAATGCTGACAAAGAAAAAATATTTGAGTTTTACGGAAACAGACATGCATTCATGTAAATATGCTAAAGCACATAAACACATGCATGAAGACATGCATTGTGCACGGTTATCTAAAGAAAGCTGTTAATACTGACATACTTCCATAATGATTATCCAAAGAAAACTGTTAATACTGACATACTTCCATAATGATTATCCAAAGAAAACTGTTAATACTGACATACTTCCATAATGAATGTTTAGAAAGAGAGAGACACTAATTCTAGAGCCCAATAAAGGTTGCACTGAAGCATAGACAATTAATCACTCTGGAGAATTCACTAAAGTCCAGACCACAATTAAGGGCATCAAAACAAAAATTGCTCTGATTATGCAATTCCAACTAGGACATCGTGTCAATTGTTGGCTGATATTTAGGGGTGCATGAGTAAGACTTCTAAGGTTTGAGTGTGACCAACCAAAAACATGGGACACTGCATATAAATGGACAATTCATAGACTCTAAGAATTCCTCATATGACTGGAACTAGTCCTACTAAAATGCCAATTGAGGGCAGGAAGAACATTAAGATACAATCACTTTCCCACTAAGTCAAAACCGCATGCCTGTAAAATATTCGATTGGCTCAGAATGTTTAAGAATCATAAGTGGCAGAAGTAGAAAATTGCTGACTTGAAAAAGCAGACGAGATGTTATAAAAAATCTCCCCCATTTTTTTTTTATTTTGGAACTTAAAGACTTGTTAAAATATGATGAAAATCAAATGCAAGGAAAACCACAGCAAAGTTTAGGCTGCAAGTTCTTACACATTAAATACATTTGTCTTTAAAATGAAGTATGGACGCTTTTCCAGATTTGAGTGGCTTCTGGAAAGTTCTATCCTTTCTTTGGAGCTCAGTGACTTAAACATTATGTACTGGCATATCTAATGGATTGAAATTCAAGATTATGTCAATTGAAAATCTTAAATATCTATGAATACATAACTTTTTTTTCATATCGTTCATATCGTTCACAGGAAATATCACTACATTAATAACACAACAATCTCTATAAGATAAAGCCATCTGATAATCATGAATAGTCATGCTTGGGAGACCTGTGTTTGTTGTTCCTTTAATGCATGTGTCACAAAGAAAATCAGGTTTATGGCCTATCCTTGTCTTAGTGTAAGTTTCAGTGTCGTGGCGGAGGGTATACTACCAGATGATCATGAAGTTAACCAATTCTTCTATCATATCCAATCTTTTTGTGCAAATCTGTGTCTGAAGGAGATTCTCTTTTGCCACTGAAAGGAGATAAGGCTATCATGGTACGGGATCTATCATAATTGAAGTACTATCATCATGAATACATTTCTACAATAATGAAAGTACTGCAGAGTGACATAAAAATTCATAGAGCAACTTGTCAGGATATACTAGTGGATATGCTCACATCAGGGTGATGGAACTAACAACCATGGGATTAAATTATAATGAATAACATTTTTGACCAAACAGATACTAGATTCTATGCCAAAGATCTGAGCAAATTAACAGACAAACCATTTGGATTATTATAATATATAAACCAGAAGCTTCTTACTCTTCTGCCTATAAAAAGAGTAGGTAGGGTGACAAGGATAACGTCCCACAGAAGCAACTCCAAGATGGGTGATCAGGTTCAAACCAATGAAGCAGAGAATTCTGAAGAAATAGAGATGACAGAACCAGAGAAAGTGATTAAAGATAGGAAGTTCTCATGGGCAAAGCTTCGTCGCATTGATTCGCTCCACCTAGAGGCAGGAAGAGTTTCACATGAGGGAAGCCATGCTGCAAAGGTTTGAGCTTAGCCATGCGTTACATACACTGTGATTTCATCTAAATCTGCTCATATTCATTATGATGCTAACTGTCCCCCCCCAAAAAAAAAACGCATGTCCAGAAAAATTTAGTGCAACATAAATTTCTTTCTTGGTTGTTATGATGCTTGACTATTAAAGGAATGGATACATCAGAGCTTTGAGAGAAATTTAAGAATCAATTGCTGATAGATTTCATTGTTTTGATGGCTCTAGGCATATCCTAGAAATGCTAAAGGCGACATTGAATGAAAAGAGAACCAGGATGGGGCCAATGGTTATTTTCATAGAAAACAATACATTCAAGTGCCTCCTAATGATCTCTTTGGCCCACATGAATCAAACAGATCCAGAACTCAGTAATGCCATAACATATTTTAAAAAAAAGGAACAAAAAATCATTCCTAAAACCCATAAGATCAGGGCCTGTTCAGTGGTTACTTGTCCTGGTTTGGGTAAATCTTTCCAAATGGATTAGACAGCACATACAATATGGTGGTTCTGCTATATATAACCTGGATGATTTTTAATTATGGGCACCTGGTGTGGCCTACCATAAATTTGGCTTGACCTTTTTTTTTTAACACCAGAGGAGATCATGATTGTGTACACATCATGGATGGATAGATGTCGTTTACCAATCATTACATGCTTCATCCCACAAAGCTTTGATCAAGCCTCTCTATAAATTCTACATGGGGAGTTTATTTACATTTTGAAAGTTTACTCTAAAACATGGTGGCATCAAGAGAGAATGGAAGAAACTTGCAAAACCTCAGTGTTTCTTGACAGATTGCAAATTAGCTCACTCATAAAGATACTGCCAATTTCAACTTTAGAGACTCTGTAGATCAAGCTCCACCTCCACCAGTGACATCTTTTCACTGCTTCCTCGTGGGACTCCCCCAGGAGCATCCATCTAAGTGACCAATTGATCTAGGAAGTTGGAAATAAAGGCACTCCGAACTCAATTCAGTAGGGCTTTTTGGCAATTTACCTTCATAATATTATTATGTTTTCAGTAATCCTTTTTTATTATTTCAATATTTTTTAATTTGTGAAACAGGTGGGTTGGGGAGTCACCTTGAGGTTAGCATTCCAAAGCATTGGAGTGGTTTATGGGGACATAGGAACATCTCCACTCTATGTCTATGCAAGCACTTTCCCTGGGGGTATCAAGGACACAGATGACATACTGGGTGTCCTGTCTCTTATTATCTTCACACTAATTCTCATACCATTTGTTAAATATGTCTTCATTGTTTTATGGGCTAATGACAACGGTGATGGTGAGTTTTACTTCCAATTACTACTCTTTTCCTATTCTTTAAGCTTCGATAGGACTAGATTTGACAGAACAACCAACAAGTAGCTGGCATTTGAGGCTTTTTTCAATGGATTAGAAATGAAGCGCGAAAAGACATTATTAAAATGACCCCCGAATCAAAATCTAACCTAAGAGCTGTGCATTTAATAAATTTTTTTGGGGGTTGGAGAAATCTAGTCTTTTATTAAGAAAAAGAAAAAGCTAAATACATCTGATTTTATCACATCTCTTATTCCAATCATATTCTTACCTAAATAATCATTTTTCCAGTCATTACAAATAAAGACTAGAAGTCCATTTTTGGAAACACCATTATGCTTTTGAAAAGTATTTCTCAGCAGATAATGAACACTTTAAGAAGTGCATCTGGATTTGAATTGGCCCTTGACTCTGGCATGACATAGCCAGAGTTCAGCAAATTAGCAACAGGCTAGAAACTCAAGACACAATCCAATCCCAGGTTTCAGATAATTAAAAAGTAAATAAATAAATTAGCAAGGCTCAGATAAGGAGGTAGATGGTGCAAATGCTAAGAAGAAATAACAGAGATACTGTATTACTGTATTAACTCAAGGTGTGCTATACAACTGGCAAGCCAAAAATTCCTTGGTAATAGTCCAACAGGCATAGGCTGAAAGCATATACCTAACAGGACTTTGCAATTGCTTCAGAGAGTAGATATGCCATAAACAAATAGCCCAAACCTGGCTATGTGACCAGGGTTTGGGCATGCCCAGCCAACTTTACACCCTTGCATTGAGGAAGGGAATTCAAGAATTATAGGTTCTAAACTACTAGGAACTTAAAGCTTCATATAACAAATAAATAAACTACTTCCTTTTTAACAAAGTATTATTGAAATTTCATGCAGGGGGAACATTTGCTCTTTACTCCTTGATATGTCGCTATGCAAAGGTGAGCATGATCCCAAACGAGCAGGTGGAGGATAGGCAACTCTCAAACTATCAACTCGATGCTCCATCAAACCAATTGAGAAGGGCTCAAAAGATAAAAGAAATACTTGAGAATAGAAGAATGGCTCAAATTGTGCTTTTCCTTGTTACAATCTTAGGTACTTCAATGGTGATTGGAGATGGAATTCTGACACCATGCATCTCAGGTGAGTTAGAAAAAGGGAGCAAGTAATAGAACCCAATCTCAGCTTCCATTCTAGCAGAAAACTTCCCTTCTTCGTGCTTTTACGCTAGCCTTTAGGTTTTACAAGTCATCCATCTCTAAACTGCATAGGCTAAATCGCTAATACAAAGAAAAAAAGACTTTCATTTGTTATCCCCAACAAATAAGCACACAACTATCAACACAATCAAAATAATGTCCCTTTGCTAGGAAAACTTGAAAATTTTTTGCTAAGCTAGCCAATGGATGCATCTATAGCTGCATGTATCGATCTATCTCTTGGACATCTACAGCCTACAAAAGGTGGGAGTGGGATCAGGATAGAAAATGTTAAAATATTAACTATTTATAGACATGCATTGAAATTTTGCTTGCATTACTAACCATTAAAGCATGGTATTACCGTATTACCCTTCTATGGATAACTAAGCTATCCAAATAAAATATTTTGTCAAAGAAGTAAATTTATTAATCTTTTATTCGTACTTGCAGTGCTTTCTGCTGTGAGTGGAATCAAGCAGGCTGCAAATTCCCTGAGTCAAGGTACAGTTTCCATGCTCATGATTATGTCATTCTTATCTGATTAAAGCATCTTCTGAATTATGTATGCCTAGCCAAGCCAGTCTAGAGCATCCAAAAGCCTTCTATGGAAGACATGACAAAGTAAAAAAGCTGGGCATCAATAGAAATAAAACACACAAATGAAAATTGCTGACATGGATACACGTCACAAATTACATGTATGTGAATAATCTTTTGTAAAACTATGGAATGAATAAAACTAAAAAGATTAACTACAAGTGTCCAGCAAAAAATAAAATGAACTTCCAAACCATAAGTCTTTTGACTCACAAAACATAAAAATGACTCTAATTGGGAAAATAGGCAAAAATTAATGTCTCAGGAAATCCCCTGCCTCCTTCACATAGAAAATGCAGTGAAAGACTTTGCAACACTCACAATGATTTCTTTTACTCATATTGAAATCTTCAAGTATACCGCTTAGATAAATTGCTTTTTCCTTTTTGTCACCAATAAAATAAAAGGTTTGGAATAATTTGATCTGGATCACTATTTTTTCTTTGCTATGCTTGAACTAATTGATAAGGATATTACAGATAGAATCTAGCTAGGTGGAAGAAATGAAGCCGTGCTTTAGAAATTTTATGTGACCACTGAGCGCCAATTAAATTAAAGGAAAAATTTTATAAGACAGCTATAAGATCAATTATGCACTATGGAGTAGAATGTTGGGCAGGTAAAGAAGAACATATGTATGCATGTATGTATGTACATACAAACGTACATAAGTATGTATGTATTTATGTATGTAACATGAGTGTAGTTGAAATGAGATTGTTGAGATGGATGGCTAGCAAAACAAGAAAGATAAAAATCAGAAATGAGGTAATTTAAGATAACCTTAAGATTTAATCAATAGATAATAAAATGAGGATAAACAGAATTAGGTGGTTTGGTCACGTGAAATGCTGCACTGGTTAGGACGAATGAATTTGTCCCAATAGAAGGCTGTAAGAGAACTAGAAGAAGGCTGAAAAGAACATGGCTAGAGGTAATTACAAAAGATATGAAAATGCTTGAGCTTACTGAGAACATAATTCAAGATCAATAGAAACAACACAACAAAATCCATGCAGCTGACCGCACTAGGTGGGAAACAACTGATGATGACGATGATGTGATTGCACTCTCTTCTCAATCGCTTGACCACGCATCATGTTACTATGGATGTTGGTTGTGATTGGGCCATTTCTAATCCAGGAATTATGAGCTTCTTTAGGTTTGTATATTGGTGTCCGCAAATAATGATCTGCAGTGGGGATCGAGATCATGCAGTCTGAATATATGATAATGTAACCTAATTACCCATGAATGTTCTTTAAGTATATCTTTGACACAGGAATGCTGCATGGTTTTGTATATCAATAATGCAATTCTATGGGTGGTTTTATCATTTGAATTCTTACATGTTATCAAACATATTTCTTTATTCCTTAAGAATACAAAGATCAAGAAAGAATAGTGAAACAACTCCACAACTCTTGGGCTATTCACTTACGGATAGAAGACTTCTGCTCACACTCAATTCTTTCTAGTGATCCAGCTCTCCCTTCTTAGGAAAAAATATCTCAACAAAAATCTTATCAGGCCTTAAGTTTTTCAGTATGGCGACACTAATCAGTAACTTAGGTATAAAGATTGATCAACATAGATGCCTATTGCGATTTTGTCTCATTCTTCTACAGAAAACTAAAGCTATCTGAGTAGCCAACAAGCTGACATCTGGTTGAAAAGCAAGCACAATTGCGTCAACTTCTAAAACTCATGTTGTCACCAAAAATGGTACTTGTACAATGATGCACAGATTTATGTGACAACATGATCAATTCCAATTACTCATATAGACCCAGCATTGACATGGTCCATGGCATGTGTTAACTTTAAATTTTAGTTTCACAAAAGATGACTCCAGAGAATGCTGAAGTGTTTTGACAAGAATTTTAAGCTAAGTGGTGCCTCCAGGGTATTTCCAATTGAATTGGCATCTTGAAAATGATGATTTAACTGGAAAAATAATCTCATACTTTTACAAAAAGGAGTCACAAAAGGAGTATGAAAATGCAAGGGGAAACATTTAAGACCTCAACTGCATAATTTTTCTGATGCCTTCAATGTCTTCAACTTCCTATTCAATATTATGTGACTAAAAAGTCACAAAGTTTTGTTATGTAGCAAGTATACATTGTTCTTAACTTACCCTTTCTTGTTATTTTTCTGCAGATACAATCGTTGTAATTTCTGTAGTAATCTTGATCCTTCTATTTGCTGCTCAGCATTTCGGCACAGACAAAGTTGGTTACTCATTTGCCCCAATCATTTTCACATGGTTTACTGTCATCAGCCTTACAGGACTTTATAACTTATTCAAATATGACATAAGCACTCTAAGGGCATTCAACCCTAAATACATAATTGATTACTTTAGAAGAAATGGGAAAGATGGATGGACATCTCTTGGGGGTGTTGTACTATGCATTACAGGTACGACATAGTAGCTGAATTTCTCAAAGACTCATTAATTTGGGATCCAGCAGTACATTTTTTCTTTTTTTTAATGCTTCATTTACTAGTAAATCACTAAAAAGTTTTATCAACCAGGCACCGAGGCCATGTTTGCTGATTTGGGTCACTTCTCTGTTAGATCCATACAGGTATATATAATAATAACCAACTTCCAACAGGTATGTCTCTGAATTGGCAGCATAATCATTTGTTCTATGCTGCAGATAAGCTTCTCCACAGTTGTGCTCCCTGCATTATTCTGTGCGTACTGTGGGCAAGCAGCATACCTTAACAAATTCCCGAATCATGTCTTAGAGACATTCTATAAATCAATCCCACGTGAGTTATATCATGTCATGTGAATTCCAAAGAGTTTGACTTTGATTCTTTTCAGTGGATTATGAATTATCATATGATTTATGTACTTGACTGCAGATCCCATCTACTGGCCCACATTTGCAGTTGCTGTTGCTGCGGCTATTATTGCTAGCCAAGCTATGATATCTGGTGCATTTGCAATTGTATCTCAATCCTTAGCCCTTGGCTGCTTCCCAAGAGTCAAGGTGGTCCACACATCTGCTAAGTATGAAGGGCAGGTTTACATTCCTGAGATAAACTACTTACTCATGGTTGCTTGTGTAATTGTGACAGCAGCTTTCAAGACTACTGAAAAGATTGGCAATGCATACGGTAATCATAATGGTTCAACACATAATCAAGTTAATACTTATTACTTAAAAATTGATATATTCCATTGATACAGATTTAGCATCTCCAAGTATGAAAGACAAAGGAGAATAGTAACTAAGAAACCCATTTCATACAAAATACCAACTTGTCTACCCTCTCAGACAGTATAGAACCTAAGCAATCCATCTTACAAATGCTGAACTTCCCATAACACCTGGTTACTTGCTATAGAACAACATAACAGCAATTCAAACTTGTTGTAAAACCATTCCAAATTTAAACTGGAAGATTGAAACTTATAATCTCTTTTCCATGTAAAGTTCCCCAAAGATGATGTGAATACCTCTTGTGCAGGCATTGCAGTGGTTGCCGTCATGGTGATAACAACACTTATGGTCACTCTGATAATGCTCATGATATGGAAGACAAGTATTTGGGCCGTTGGACTGTTCTTTGTAGTGTTTTTAGCTGCAGAACTTCTCTATCTGTCATCAGTCCTGTACAAGTTCATACAAGGTGGATATCTACCACTAGCCTTTTCATTTTTCTTGATGATGATAATGGGCTTGTGGCATTATGTTCACAAGCAAAGATACATGTTCGAGCTTAAAAACAAGGTATCGAGAGATTACATAAGGGATCTGGCTATGAACCCGAATGTACATAGGGTGCCTGGAATTGGATTTCTATATTCCGAGCTTGTGCAGGGCATCCCTCCCATATTCCCCCACTTCATTGCAAACATACCATCCATTCATGCGGTACTAGTTTTCATTTCAATCAAATCCATTCCTATCAGTAAAGTGCTGACAGAGGAGCGCTTCCTCTTTCGGCAAGTTGAGCCTAGAGAGTACAGGATGTTCCGCTGTGTAGTTCGCTATGGATATAATGACAAGATGGCTGAGCCCAGGGAGTTTGAGCACCAGCTGGTTGAACACTTGAAAGAATTTGTCCAGCAAGAACAACTTTTCCTCGAGATGAGTCATACTGAACAACCAACTGCACTCCCAGCTGAGGTAGTAAATGTCATGGGCCCAGGTCCTGAAGCAAAGGATGCTAAACCAAGGAAATCAGAATCCGCCACAGTGCACACTGAGGAGATGCTGCAACAGCAAATGACACTTCGTCTTTCATCTGGATCCATGCAAACAGGAGCTGTTGCTCGATCAACAAATTCTTCTAACAGAATTATCAGTGGGCCAATTGAGGGAGCCGAAGAAGAGATGCAGTTCATTCAGAAAGCAATGGACCATGGTGTAGTATATCTCTTAGGTGAAACTGAAGTCATTGCAGAACCAAATTCCTCCATTTTCAAGAAGATAGTTGTAAACTACGCATATGATTTCATCAGAAGAAACCTAAGGCAGGGAGAGAAAATTATGTCAGTACCAAGAAGTAGTATGCTCAGAGTTGGAATGACATATGAGATCTGAGATGAAGAGACTTACCTGCCATCCCTGTTCCAAAAATCTGTATCTTAAATGTTATTATAGTCCTTGGGAGTGCAAGGAGTGTTAAAGAAAAACATAATGAAGTATCTCTCAGTAGGATATCCAAATCGAAGAGCCAATACTACTAATTAGCTGCAAAATGCTAAAAAAGTTGTCAATAAGAGGAGTGCCAGCTAATGAAATACATATGTTTCTTGTGAAAGAAGCCAACTGTTGCACGCAAGTCACACAACTGAATCTTATAGCGTAAAGATACTGAGTCTTTTATTATAAACATACTTGTAAAATCATGGGGTACATACAGGTGTGCAAAACCCCAAAATAGTCTAGTCATTTTTAAGCAGATCCAACTCATGCATGTGGCCCAAGCACTGAGACAATCCCACAAAAAGGTATTGAGGTCTAAAGTCTGCGAGTGTGTGTCAAGTGTGGCTCAAGCAATGAGACAGTTCCATACAAAACTATGAGGGGTCTAAATTCAGTGTGCGTTGCGTGTGACCCAAGCAATGAGATAGTCCCACACAAAGGAATGGGGGTGTGTGCTTGCATGAGGGCGTTTGGGTGTGCATGTGCATGTATGGGTGAGTGTTGGTGTAGGTGTGGGCGGTCATGCATGTGTGTGCACAAGAATGTGGTAGAGGTGTAAAGCGCTGAAAGTACATAAGAAGATATAAAAATGTTTGGAGCTGTTTAGAAGTGTGCAAAACTGTATGAAAAAGTGTGGAATGTTGTGAGAGTTTGAAGATACATTACGAATATACAGCCATGTGGAAGATTTTGGACAAGTCTAATGTAAGAGAGATGTGAAAATATTTAGAAATATCAGAGCCATTAAAATACCAATTGGCAAAATCTCGGATATACACGTCTATGGCCGGAAGCTTCTTAGGTTTATAATATATAAAGGGATGAGAAGCCTCATTTGCAACAACACAGTCAGAGAACGTTCAATAGAAAATTCTTCAAAGAGTTTCCATCACTTGTGTGTTCTCTCCCATTTCATTGTGTGCGTTGTTTTTGTTTCCTTTGCACCAAGGTGTGCAATAAGATAGGGAAACTTTCAAAAACATTATGAGTCAAGTGTCACAAGGGTTAGCCCTTGAGGCAGTGATGTCAGATGGAAGGGAAAAAGGGAGGAGAAAGAGAAGATTTTCTCAAACTAGATGAGAAGGGGAAAAAACAAGGAAGCAAAAATAGATGACTGCAAGGAAAGAATAGAAGATAGGAGGCAGCCGAGAAACAATCTTAGCTCAATACATCAATAACCCATCAATAATTGAAGTCTCTAATACAAATCAATGCCATTTATAGAGAAACCTTATGCAAAATAAAACCCTAATTCAATGACATATGAATAAAATCCCCAAATAAAACAAATAAAAATACTAATCTAAATCATCCATCAGGTTTATCTATGTTCAGATCACTTCATGCATATATCAAATTCCTAATAAAAGTAATTAAATACATAAAACAATAAATATTTATAAAATAAACTAAACCAATTGACTGTTGATTAACTGCCCAATCCTGTCCTGCATTAGGAAGTTTTGAGCCCATTACCCATCACAGAGTAAAAGACATGATTCAATCTTAGCCACAAAGGTTCTAGAGTACCAGTTCCTTCTGCAACAGTTTAAATAAATTCTTTTTGCTCTATGACTGCAGGGATTGACATCCAAACTCCAAAGCCAAAATTACAAAAACATTTTGAAATATGATTCTAGGCATTCAATCTCAGCCATATGGTTTTAGAATATTGGTTCCTTCCACTACAACAAAGGAAAAAAAAAACCTTTTGACTCTACCAATGTCGGGACTAATAGTCATTCAAAAGAATACCAACAGTTTTAATAAATTGATGCTTGATTTGTTAGCTAGACAAATGTAATTACAATAGATAATCCCATTAGTATTGATATTCTGACAGCTAGTGCAAATATAAAGACTGCAGAAAAAAAATGAACAATGAGGGGTCATCCAACATCCTATGAAAGAAAAGCAATAGCTAAATTCTAAGCCCTCTAAGGCACAACAGGACAAGCCAAAAATCCTAGGGAAAACCAAAGACATGGCAACAGTCAAGATACTTCAATTCCATGAATCATCAAAATGAAAAGATCAACCAGAGCCTAGGCACAGCAGTGCAAGAGAAACCAAATTACAGAGAATCATGAAGCTTAATATGTTAGCTGAAACTCCTACCTTTAAAGGTGCTTCCACGTTCCCTGCAAAAACACATGGATACCAATTTCCAAGTAATGCTCCGGCAAAATTTCAAAACTTGAATGAAGTCTTTGATCAACTTGCCAAGATCCACGCAGTGTGAAAGATACTGAGTACTGACATTTGATCCGACTATCCAGGATCAACTCACAAAATAAGAAAAAATAATGAAAGAGCACCACAGCCTTGAGACAAATATTGAATATGTTGTCGCAGTCATCTGCCAAGGGGAGAAAAGCTGTTCTATCCTTTTCACTAGTCAAGTGAATGTAGACACTGCAAGACATGGAAGTGCAGCTCCCAGGACACTTGGCAATTGGCATCAACTCTGCATTTGAGAAAACCATAGAACCAACACAAAGAAACTTACCCTTGGGATCCAAACCTCAAAAATTAGGCATCACAAATATGTCTCCACAAAAAGCAATTGAGGAAGGTTGAGACCTGGACAAGGGAATATGGGATAGAACATAGAGCTTTAATACCAAACTGATGTAGCATGGAAATTGGAGGAATTTAGAAGAAAAAGGAAAGATCTTCTCATGGGGAAGAAGAGAATCATTTCAGAAAAAAGAAGGCAAGTAGTTGTGAAGAATATAAGAAGAGGAAGAGAAGTAGAAAAGAATTAAAAGAAAAAGAAGACTTAGAAGAAAACCTGAGAAGAGAAAATTAAAGAGGAAAAAGACAAAAAACTTGTATTAAATAATCAATTGGGACAAGTGACTGACCATACTATATAGCTCTCTATCTATAAAAAGTGATAAACAAAATAAAACTCTAAAATTTAATTGAGTATAAATAAAAATCCTAAATAAAAGAATAAAAGAAATAATCTAAATCACCCATAAAGTTGATTTATATTTTGATTCCTTGATGTCTACAAACCCCAAATTAATAATTAATTTTAAAAAAAAATCAAATATACTTAGAATAAACTAAACCCTATTTAGTACACTACGCCTACATAAATGCCTTTTTATGTTCTACAAAATCTATTTAGTACCCTACTCCCACATAAATGCCTTTTCATGTTCTGCATGGTTAGAGAAGAAGGATCCTCTCATGGGAAGAAGAGGCAAATTTAGAAAAAGAAGGAAAGAATTTAGAAGAACAAAAGAAGTAAAGGAGAAGTAAGAGAAAATGGAGAATTAGTAAAGAACTTGAGAAGAGAAAATTAGTAAGCAAAAGATAAAGAAGTTATATTTAAAAATTGATCACCAGAAATGTCTCAACCATCCTACAAGTTCTCTATTTATAGGAACTGATATGCAAAATAAAACCATATTTTAATTGCTTATAAATAAACGTTACAAATAAACCAATAAAAAAATCTAATTCATGCATCAAGTTGATCTATATTTTGATCCATAGATGTAAGCATCAAATCCCAAATTAAATAATTAAATGTCCACAAATTTCAAATATATATAAAATGAACTAAACCTTAATTAGCGCTCTATGCATAAATGCATGGCACATCATGTTCTACATTAGAAAACGCACCATAACCATAGAAAAGGCAATGAAGAGGAGAATCACTATGGTAGAAGCCCTCAAATAGCCCATAATGTAAAATACCCTAGCAAGGGAAAATTAAAAAGAAAAATCAAACCCAATGCACCCATTTAAAGCAAAACCTAGAAAACTCAAGAAAGTAGATGAGTCCCCTTGATGTGATGTATCACTTACGTGAGAAATATCAAAACAGAAATATGTTGAACAACACAAGACCAAAATCATCAAATGCATTGGTATTCTTGTCGCCATCATTGTCATCCACTAAGCTTTTAACTAACTAATTGAAGAAAGTTGATCCAAAATAAGCCTCTCCAAGTTTTCAGGATTCATCATAAAAGTCGGCGAATGGGGAAAGCACATTTGTGAGAAAATTTCTGACCTTTTCAGGTAGCAGCCTGGGTAGCTTTCTTTAGGCTGTAGAATTAGTCTGAAGCAGCTGGGACATATCCTTCAGATCTTAAATGTTTATTCAGCACCCAAATCATGTTGTATATAATTTCAGTTTGAGGGTGTGATCTGTCTGCAACAAGAAATTCATGGACAACGCCATTTAGTTCAAAGAAGGTGCATCCTGGTTGCTTTTGTATCCCACAATTGTTCATACCCTTTCTCACCCTTTTCACATCACTCCACCTTGAAGATGCGGCATAAATATTTGACAATAGAACATGCACTCCACACTTTGTAGGTTCCAATTCCAGGATTTTCTTAACCGCAAATTCTGCCAGTTCAACATTCCAGTTACTCCTACAAGCAAAAAGCAGTGACCGCCATATGACTGCATCAGGTTCAATAGGCATGCTCTTGATAAAATCCTCAGCCTCAGCCAAAAGGTTAGCACGACCTAGAAGATCAACCATACATCCATAGTGCTCAATGCGAGGTGTGAGCTTGTAGATCCTTTTCATAGAATTGAAGTAGTGATATCCTTCATCCACCAACCCACCATGACTACAGGCAGACAAAACACCAAGAAACGTGACCTCATTTGGGCTGGTGTTACCCAACAACTGCATCTGTGAGAACAAATCCAATGCTTCATCTGACAAACCATTCATGGCAAGCCCAGAAATCATGACGGTCCATGAGAACACGTCTTGCTTACACAACTGATTAAAAATCTGAAGAGCCTCCTGAATTTCCCCGCACTTTGAGTACATATCAATCAATGCATTTTTCACTATAACATTCATTGCAATTCTCTTTCGTTTGCAATAAACATGAAGCCATCTCCCATGGTCCAGTGCACCCAAATGTGCACATGCGGAAAGAACACAAGCAACTGTTGCTCCATCCACCTCTGAATCCGTGGCCAGCATCTCTCTAAACAATTCAATTGCCTCTCTAAATCTCCCCAACTGAGCACAACCTGCAATCATTGAAGTCCAGCAAACCACATTCCTCTCATGCATCCCACTAAACAACAACCTTGCATCATCTACCTGCCTACATTTCACATACATATCAATCAACGATGAACCTAAGAACACATCCACGGTAAATCCACTCCCCACAACAAACCCATGAATCCTCCGACCCAACTCAACACAAGCAACCCGTGCACAAGCAGCCAAAGCACTAACTGCGGTCACTTCATTCGGCAGAACAAATCCTCCTTCCTCCCACATTTCCCCAAACACCTGCAATGCATCATCACACCTCCCCCCTTGCACATACGCTGAGATCAAACTATTCCAAGTCACCACATCCCTAACCCAAACAGGCACTACATCAAACACCTGCCGAGCAGTCTCGACTTTCCCACAATCAGAATACATACAAATAAGCGAATTCTGCACAAACACATCACACTCAAACCCCAAGCTCACACTCGCCGCATGCAACTCCCGGCCTTTCTCAACGCATGCGAGACGGGCGCAGGATTTCAGCACAAATGGGAAGGTGTAGTTGTCAGGCAAGATGGAGTTCCTGCGCATGAAGTTGTAGAGAGGGATGGAGAGATTGGGGGTGGGTCCCACAGAAAGAGAGCGGAGGATGGAATTGCAGGCAATAAGATTGGAAGGGGAATGGAGGAGGCGGCCTGAGGTTATGCAGAGAGCGAGAAGCAGAGGAGTGTGGCAGGAGTTGGGAGGGATTTTGGGGAAAGGGAAGGGCAGATTGGGAAGGATTGAGTTGCTTTTCTGCCATTTGCGGGGCATTCAAGGAAAGAAGACGAAAGAGTGGTAGAAAAGAAAGGCCTGGTTTTTTGAAGTTTGGATTTTTGCCGGGAAGAAAAGCGAGATGCACGAGGAGAGTTGTATGCGAAACTCTCTGTCCAACGGTTGCGTTGCTCACTTTTGACAGCGAAAATGGCATTATTGCTAAAATATAAAAAATTGTAAAAGGATATTATTGCTAAAATATAATTATAAATTGTAACATACAACAAATAATAAAATATTATGTGAAGCACACAAGAAGTGCATCAAAACCTAAGAAGTATCTAAGATATTAACTTTCCTATTTATTTTATTTATTCTTATTCATCTATTA
Organism: Pouteria campechiana; assembly: GCA_036873735.1. Lineage (NCBI taxonomy): Eukaryota > Viridiplantae > Streptophyta > Magnoliopsida > Ericales > Sapotaceae > Pouteria > Pouteria campechiana. The sequence goes on from JAYJMB010043210.1 coordinate 18,174, forward strand.
TTCCCACTTAAAAAACTAATTGGAGAGCTATCTCAAATTGTCTCGAATATTGTAAAATATTAACCGTTCTCTAATTAGTAGTCTAAATTTGAGTTTTCTTGTACGTCTATCAATATATTAATAAGCTCAATCATCCATTGTGACTATTTAGGTCAAATCATAAGATTTAAAAAAAATCCTAAATTAGCCTAAGTGAACATAAATTAAAATTATTTAAAAATAATAATTATACAATCTATTTTCATATACATCCATACCCTAATATCATTAATATATTATTCTTATTCATTATTACTACTCTAGGCTTAAAAATCCAATTAAAACAACTCAAATAGTACTTAATTTGACTAAAACCCCAATTATAAAAAATAATAGTCCAAATCTCATTTTTTAATAAATCTATCATTATAATAGTATTTTTTGATTTAATACCAATAATATGCATGAAATTATATAATTTAGGGTCTTCAATTTGCTAGATTGAATTCCTCAGTCGAAAAGAGAGTTCAACCTTTTTTCTTAAAATAGATAAATTTTATTCAAGTATAAAAATTAAGTTTAAATCCACAAAAAATAACAGAAATAAGAATATTAAATTCCCCATACATTACAACAACAAAACAAGTAGTTTCTAGAGAGAAGAGGGGAAAACAACCAGTTTCTAGAGTAAAAGGAGGAAAATAGTAGATTGAACTTTTTTTTTTCACCTTTGCTTAAGTTGGACTCCTAAGCTGAAAAACCAATGAATTTTCTATTATAACATAATTCTTAATATCTTGTCAGCGAATTGTCTTGATTCAATAAAGGTATCTCCATTGAGATTTTAGTGGGGATTTTTCGTCTGGGCCCAACATAATAACTTAATGATATCTAAGCCCATCATAATATTAGTACCATTTATTTAGTTAGGTATATAAACATTATCCTATCAAATACTCATACATGGTCATAAAATTAAAATAATTTAAGAATACATGTGAATCTTTTCAAACTCTCTTGCTTGTGATCTTAATAAGCCTCTAACTAAAATACTTTTTGGTATTTTAATAAAAATAAATAGCATTAAATGTTATGAACACCATAAATATCATCAAAAGCTATTATGATGAGCCCAAATGAAAAAGCTCTGCTAAAATGTCCGGGCTTATTTGGTAACTTGTAGTTGGAATCCATGGAATTAGATTCTATGAAGAATCCTTTTCCAAGGCTTGATTTGATATATACTCTTTCACAACTCTCATTTTTATTAAATTATCAATAATTTCTTCTTTTCATCAACAATATTTTTAAATTAAAAAATAAATAGTTTTTTTAAGGACAAGAATTTATCCCCCGATAACTAAGAAAACTCGTTGATTATATCTTTAAAAAGTACATTTTGCCGGCCTCAGCGTTGGCTACACGTATCAATTTTGCTGTTTTGTTTATACGCTTTTGATGAGTGGGTTTTCCTTCGCATGGTCTATCATCTATGTAGCTTCATGCACGTTCTTCATGGATGATGGATTGGTAAGCGGGTAACAAAATCTTCTTGTACAGATTTATATCATCTTCTGCTGAAATCATGAATCTGCAATGGATGGCAAATCTTCTTCTATTTGGTAATGATGCATCTGAAATTAATATTTAGTACATGTGTTGAGGATCCGTGATCATGAGGCCGGTAACTCTGCTGATATTCAAGTTACTTCCATGCACATTTAACTATATTCCTTGACTGACCTATTTTTTCACATGATTATCCGATATTATTAAAACCTGGCAGGACGTTGAATCAATTAAACTTCCAATTCACAGCATGAATGATTTAATGGTCTGTTTAATTTAACCTAATTAAAGGTTTGAACTGTAAATTTTGTTAAATTTAACCTAATTTAACAAAATAGATCTTTTACCACTAAATTGAATTGCTTAATACATGTTTTTATTGGACTGATAATCTTAAAAATTTATTAAAAATTTTAAAAGTAGTTTATTAAATTAAACCAGAGTGGATCCCATTTTTCTCTTATACATCTTTTATTTTTCTCATTTTTTCAGATCTCTTTCAAACAAAAAACAAGCTATACTTCAACTTTGAGCTTACTCCTTGGATAATTTATCTTCTTTTTTTCACGTTATCCTTATCATTTTGCCAAAATATCTTATTTTTTAAGAATTTTTTACCATATCTTTTTCACATCAAGAGCTTCATTTGTTTCAATTTTTATTGTACTAATTTCTCTCTTTATTCTATTTCTTCTTTATGTTATCTTTGCTATGCTATCAATATCACTGCTTTCAAGTTGTTTACCTTCTACCTAAACCTTTCCCTTACCTCTCTTATAAACTGTTCCAATCTTTATTCTTTAATTTTTCTTTATTTTATCCTTGCTCTGCTTCCATCACTTTCGAAGTTGCTAACAACACTTCCGCTTAACTTGTACTGCGTCCCAGGTGGGACACAGGACCTTAGTGAATCCATGTTGCTGTTGCTGCTGCTATTTTTGCTAGCCAAGCTATGATATCTGGCGCATTTGCAATTGCATCTCAATCCCTAGTCCTAGGCTGCTTCCCAAGAACCTGCTAAATATAGAGTGCAGATTTACATTCCTGAGATAAACTACCTACTCATGATTGCTAGTGTAATAGTGACAGCTGTTTTCAAGACCACCCAAAAGATTGGCAATGCATGCAGCCAAATGCTTCAAAACACAATCAAGTCCTGAAACAAAGAATGCTAGCTAAATCACAGAAATTAGGATCTGCAGCAGTGCACAATGACAAGATGCTGGGACAGCAAATTATACCTCATCTTTCACCAGGATACATGCATGCAGGATCTGTATCTAAGTGTGCTAGTCCAGGAAGCTGAAGAAGAGATGCAGTTCATTCAGAAAGCGATGGACCATTGTCTCTTAGGTAAAACATAAGTCATTGCAGAATCAAATTCCTCCATTTTCAAGAAGATAGTTGTAAACTTTGCATATGATTTCATCAGAAGAAACCTAAGGCAGGGAGACAAAATTATTCCAGTCTCAATAAGAAGTATGCTAGGAGCTGGAATGACAACTGAGATTTGGGATAGAGAACCTTACCTGCCATCACCGTTCCAAAAATATGTATCTTAAATGTAATTGTAGTTCTTGAGAGTGTAAAAGCAAAACATGATAAAGTATCTCCCAGAAGGATATCCAAATTGAAGGGCCAAAACTACTAATTAGCTGCAAAATGCTAAAAAAGGCATCAATAAGAAGAGTGGCAGCTAATGAAATGCAAAGCCAGCTGTCATGACACAATTGGAAGATTGAGTCTTATATTAGAAAATACTTGGAAAAATCCTGGAATCTATACAGGTGTGCAAAACCCCAAAATTGTCTAGTCATTTCTAGAGCAAATCCTGCTTATCCAACATTTGTTTTTACTTTTAATATACAGCCCAAGGAATATTTGCAGGCATGGCACAAGCAATGAGACACATTGCTAGGTGTTTTGAGCCTTTGAGGTTGGTGAGATCCAATGCTTGGCGACCAGAGTACACTATGCCTTGTCTCACACGAAGGTATGGATCCCCACCTGAACCCACAAAAAGGTCTAGAAAAGTTAACACTGATTCCCATAATGGTGTGAAGTGCATCCTCTATGTGAGTCTCTTCAGCAACCTCCACATGGGGTTCCCTCTTGCAAGAGCTTTAGAAAATTGAACACAAGAAAATATCATCATTAGTTGCACAGGGAGATACTGAGACCTACAGAAGAAAGGCACTAGGAAAATTCCTAAGCTTATATGCAAGTACAAAATCTCTAAAATTGGCTAGTTATTATCACAGTATGACAATTCTATCTATGCTAATTCTAAAACTTAGCCAATTTGATGTAGGACATTCAGCATGCATGAAGGCAGTAGAGGTGTAAAATATTGGGAGTATATGAAAAGATATGCGGAAGTTTTTGTATTTGTTCAGAAGTGTGTGAAAAAGTGTGGAATGTTGTGCCTGTGTGGATGCATATACAGTCATGTGGAAGTTCTTGGAAAAGGCCAGTGTAGAAGAGAGGTGAGGATATTTAGAAATATCAGAGCCATTGAATGAATAATAATTGGCACAGTCTTGACTGTACCTGTATCAAGGGCTAGAAGCTTCTTGGGTCTATATAAAGGAATGAAAAGCTTTATTTGTAACAAGAACGTTAGAGAAAGTTCCGTAGAAAAGTCTTGAAAAAATTTCCATCACTTGTGTGTCTCTTGCATTTTCTTTCTTTTTTTATCTTTTCCTTTTTTTTTTGTTTTTTTTTTTTTTTGTGTGTGTGGGTGTTTTTTTTCTTGTTGTGCACCAAGGCGTGCAATAAGATTATGAGTAAAGAGTAGAAAGGGAGGGTTAGCACTTGAGGAAGCATTGAGTCTGTGATACAGCATAGAGGACAGAAGATATGATTCACTCTTATATAGCACGTTTTAGATTATTGGTTCCTTCAGCCATAATTAAAAAAATTATTTTCACCCTACCACTACAGGGATTGATACCCAAGCTACAACAAGATTTTTAAATATTGGCTCAAACTTAGCTACAGGGTTTCAAAATATTGGCTCTTTCCAGTACAATAAACAGACAAATTTAATCTACCACTCTAGGAGTCTAGGGATTAATGGTTGATCAAAAGAGTGACAAAAGCTTTAATAAATTCTTGCTTGATTCTTTAGCTAGACAAATGTAATCGTAATAGATACTCCCATTAGCATTGATATTCTGAGTCTCTGACAGCTAGTGCAAACATAATGACCCCAGAAAAGAAATGAACAATAAATAAATTCTGAACCACTAAGTCACAACAGTACAGGCCAAAAATGCAGCAACAATTAACATATTGCAATTCCACAAATCATCAGATAAAAAGATCAATCTGAGCTCAGTCACAGCAGTGCCAGGAAAACTAACTTACAAAGAATCGTGATTCATGAAGCTTAATATGTTAGCTGAAACTTCTACCTTTTCAGGTGCTTGCACATTCCCCACAAAATTACATGCGCATCAAATTCCAAGTAATGTTACCACAGGATAATAAAGGCCCATCCCCTATGCTCATGAAAAGATTGGAAGCTCCAAACTTGAATGAATCTTTGACCAACTTGTCAAGATCCATGCAGTGTCAAAGATACTGACATTCGATCCAAGCATCCTGGATAAACTCTCAAAATAGGAAAAAATAATTAACAAGCTTGGCAGCTGTGAGACAAATAGTGCATACATTGTCATATTCATCCAGAAAAAAGGCTGTTCTATCCTTTTCACTAATCAAGTGAATGTAGACAACACAAAGCATGGCAGTTAAGCAACTCCCCTGATACTTGGCATCAACTCTGCATTTGAGAAAACCATAGAACTAAGCCAGACAAAACTTGCTGGGGATCCAAACCATCAGCAAAAAGCAATGGAAAAAGGTTGAATCCAGGAAAATTCAATATGATGCAGAACATAGAGCTTTGATACCAAACAGATGTAGAAGGGGAATGAGAAAATTTTATATGAAAGAGGAAGGATCCCCATAGAGAAGAAGAAAATAATGTAGGGAAAGAAGAGGGAGGAATTTGAGAAGAATAGAAGTAGTAAAATGTAGAAGAGAATTAAAAAAGAAGGAAGAATTAGAAGAAAACATGAGAAAAGAAAATTAAAGAACAAAAGAACAAAGAACTTATGTTCAATAATTAATTGGCAGAAGTATTTTTAACCGAATTTATGGCTCTTAGAAAATTGATGCACAAAATAAAATCCCAATTTAACTATGTAGAAATAAAAATCTTAAATAACATAATAAAAACAGTAATCTAAACAATCCATCAAGTTTATCTATATTTTGATCCCTTGAATGTTTACAATAAACCACAATTTAAATAATCAAATGCCTAAAATCTTGAATATGCATAAAATATAAAAATTATACTCTATGCCTAAATAAATGCCATATTGTGTTCTACATCAGAATATGAACCATAGTCATAGAAAAGGTAATGAAAAGAAGAGTCACTGTGGTAGAAGTGATGTAGAAAAAAATGGGAAAGAGAAAAAGGGAACATATGAAGAGAGAATAGGGAAGAAGGAGCAGAAAAGAGAAATTGAACTTATTGATATTTCAACTTGGATGCCCATTGAGGCATACAATAGCTATATTTATAGATGCAGCAGACCTAAAATTAGACATGACTATCTTTAGTAAACTCCTTAAAGAAGAAACTAAAATTAAACAACTACATGACTAAAACATCTAATAAAACGTCCTCCAAAAATATGTAAAATAAATACACCCTAAATAAACCCTAAACTGTATTCGTTAAGCTTATTGCTCATATCCTGTTCTCCATCTAGAAGCCCTCCCAAAACATCATTTGAGGGCTTTGTCCCATGATGTATAATACCCCAGATGAGGAAAAAATTGAAAAGAAAATTTCAACTAATCACTTTCAGTTATGTTATTCAAGCACTGGCTTCCAAAGGTGCTCATCTGCTAGTGCAGCCTCAAAAAACTCCACTATATTATTCATAGTTTGAGGAAATGTGGGGTTAGCAAAACCTAGAAAAACTCAAGAAAGAAAATGAAGTCCTTTGATGTGATGTTCATCTACCTGAGAAATATTGATAATCAAAAAAGAAATATGCAAAACAACCCAAGACTAAAATCATCAAATGCATTGGCATCATCATAATCATTGTCATCCACTAAGGCTTTTCCCAGCTAAATGGAGTCAGATTTCAAAAAAGTTGATCCACATTCAGTCCTCCTGAGCTGTTAGGATTCATCATATATGTTGGATCATGGGGAAAACACGTCTGTAGGCACATTCTCACCTTCTCATGCAGCAGCTCAGGTAGCTTTCTTCATGTTGTAGAATTAGTCTGAAGCAACCGGGACATATCCTTCATAACCTAAATGTTTATTCAGCACACAGATCATCATGTATATACTTTCAGTTTGAGGGTGTGATCTGTCTGCAACAAGAAATTCATGGAGAATGCCATTTAGTTCAATGAAGGTGCATCCTGGTTGCTTTTGCATCCCACAATCATTCATACCCTTTCTCACCCTTTTCACATCACTCCACCTCGAGGATGCAGCATAAATATTTGACAATAGAACATGCACTCCACACTTTGTAGGCTCCACTTCCAGGATTTGCCGAACTGCAAATTCTGCCAGTTCAATATTCCTGTTCCTCCTACATGCAAAAACCAATGACCGCCATATGACTGCATCAGGTTCAATAGGCATGCTCTTAACAAAATCCCTAGCCTCAGCCAAAAGGTTAGCACGGCCTAGAAGATCAACCATACATCCATAGTGTTCAATGTGAGGTGTGAGCTTGTAGATCCTTTTCATAGAATTGAAATGGTAATACCCCTCATCCACCAACCCACCATGACTACAGGCAGACAAAACACCAAGAAACGTGACCTCATTTGGGCTGGTGTTACCCAACAACTGCATCTGTGAGAACAAATCCAATGCTTCATCTGACAAACCATTCATGGCAAGCCCAGAAATCATGACAGTCCATGAGAACACATCGGGCCTATGCAACTGTTTGAAAATCTGGAGAGCCTCCTGAATTTCACCACACTTTGAGTACACGTCAATCAATGCAGTGTTCACTATAACATCCATTTCAATTCTCCTTCGTTTGCAATAAGCATGAAGCCATCTCCCATGGTCCAGTGCACCCAAATGTGCACATGCGGAAAGAACACATGCAACCGTTGCTCCAACCACCTCTGAATCCACGGCCAACATCTCTCTAAACAATTCAATCACCTCTCTAGGTCTCCCCCACTGAGCATAGCCTGCAATCATTGAAGTCCAGCAAACCACATTCCTCTCATGCAAGCTATTAAACACCAACCTTGCATCATCTAAATGCCCACATTTCACATACATATCAATCAATGACGAACCTAAGAACACATCCACAGTAAAGCCACTCCCCACAACGAAGCCATGAATCCTCCGACCCAACTCAATACAAACAGCCCGTGCACAAGCAGCCAAAACACTAGCTGCAGTCACTTTATCTGGCAGAACAAATCCATCTTCGTGCCACATGTCCCCAAACACCTGCAATGCATCATCACACCGCCCCCCTTGCACATACGCTGAGATCAAACTATTCCAAGTCACTGCATCCCTGACCCAAACAGGCACAACATAAAACACCCGCTGAGCAGTCTCAACATTCCCGCAAGCAGAATACATATGAATAAGCGAATTCTGCACAAACACATCACACTCAAACCCCAACCTCACACTTGCCGCATGCAACTCTCGGCCTTTCTCAAGGCACGCGAGACGGGCGCAGGATTTGAGCACAAATGGGAAGGTGTAGTCATCAGGCAAAATGTCATTTCTGCGCATGAAGTTGTAAAGAGGTATGGAGAGATGGGGGCTGAGTCCCACGGAAAGCGAGCGGAGGATGGAATTGCAGGTGAGAAGATTGGAAGGGGAATGTAGGAGGAGGCCTGAGGTTATGCAGAGAGAGAGAAGGAGAGGAGTGTGGAAGGAGTTGGGAGGGATTCTGGAGAAAGGGAAGGGCAGATTGGGAAGGATTGAGTTGCTTTTCTGCCATTTGAGGGGCATTCAAGGAAAGAAGACGAAGGAGGAGTAGTAAAGAAAGGCTTGAGTTTTTTTCAAGTTGGGACATCTGCCGGGAAGAAAAGAGAAATATGCAGATTTGGAGTTGTACGTGGAGCTTTTAGTCCAACGGTTGTTTTAGGTGCATATGACAGCAGAGCCAACTATTTGGTCCGTCCAAAGGGTGGGCCAAAGCACAGACAGATAGCAGTCACAAAGAAAATTCTACTCTTTTTTATATAATTTCTTTAAATATACATTGAACTGCTTTTTTTTAAAAAAAAAAGAATTGATATTTGGTTTTTTGGCTCATTTGATCTATATGGTTCCGTGTACACTCTTCATTGATCAGGTAAATGGATTACACACTCTTCTTGTATTATCAATCAGAAAGGATAACACACTCTTCATTGCTTAGATATCCAAATCCAAGTATCATGAAACATCAAGGGATGGCAAGA
>JAYJMB010043221.1:0-77410 GCA_036873735.1 Pouteria campechiana
ATTTTCCGAAGGCGACCAATTTCGGTCATGTCATTCCATTTGCATTTATTTCTTCCTCATCATTTACTGTGCCTGATTTCTTGAGCGCGTTCTCAGCGACCCCAAACAAAGGGTCACCTTGTGTCTCACTCCTTATCTTGCAAGTAAGTTGCTAAATAACTTGTTGCAGAACTGTGAGCCCTCATCGCTGATGATTGCTGGTGGTGTTCCAAATCTGGTGAAGATGTTTTTTCTGCAAAAATTTCAGCACTACGTTTGCATCATTGGTGGTTGTGGCTACTGCTTCCACCCATTTGGAAACATAGTCCACTGCAAGTAGAATATATAAGTGGCCAAAAGACATTGGAAAGAGTCCCATGAAGTCAATTCCCTAGATATCAAAAATCTCCACCTCCAGGACATTTGTCAATGGTTACTCATGCCTCCTTGAAATTGTGCCTATTTACTGAGAGGGATCACAAGTTTTCACAAACTTATAGCTATCTTTGAAGAGTGTGGGATAATAAAAACTTGACTGGAGAACTTTTGTAACTGTCTTGTCAGCACCATGATGACCTCCATATGGAGATGAGTGGCATTGCTACAAGATTTCATGCACTTCTTCTTCTAGAACATATCTCTGAATGATTTGATCGGTGTATCTCTTGAATAACAAAAGGCTCATCCCAAAGATAAGCCTTGACATCATGCAAGAATTTTTTTCTTCTATTGCTATGACAAATCCAAAGGTAAGGTTCCACATGTAATGTAGTTCACAAAATCTGCATACTAAGAAAATTTTCCATCTAGCACAAAAAGTTGCTCATCTGGGAACCTCTCTTGAATCTCAGTCTTCTCTTGTGGATGCTCTAATCTGGATAAGTGATTAGCTACTACATTGTTACTTCCTTTCTTGTCTTGAATTTTCAAATCAAATTCTTGCAATAATAAGACCCACCAAATCAACCACGGTTTGGCATCCTTCTTTGCAAACAAGTGTCAGAGAGCTGCATGATCGGTATGCACAATGACTCTAGAACCAATTATGTATGACCAAAATTTCTCTAATGCAAATACTATCCCTAGCATTTCCTTTTCAGTTATGGCGTAATTCTGTCGTGCTTTATCCAAAGTACGGCTTGCATAATAGATAGCTCTGATGATCTTTTTATGTTTTTGTCCTAGAACTGCTCCCACTACAATATCACTTGCATCACACATGATTTCAAATGGTCAATCCCATTGAAGCATCATCAGGATTGGAGTTGAAATTAGCTTTTCCTTGAGTGTAATGAATGCCTACAAACAAGATTCATCAAAATTAAAAGGAATATCTTTTTCAAGGAGATTACATTGAGGTTTAGAGATTTTCAAAAAATCCTTAATGAATTTCCTATAGAATCTTGCATGGCCAAGTAAACTACGTGTTCCTTTAACACTGGATGGAGATGGGAGTTGCTCGATGGTTGCAATTTTTGCTCGGTCAACTTCCATTTCACAAGATGAAATTTTATGTCCTAATACAATGCCTTCCCTAACCATAAAATGACACTTTTCCCAGTTAAGAACATGGTTAGTTTCTTCATATCTTTGCAAAACAAGAGATAAGTTATGCACGCATTGATCAAAAGTGGAACCGAAAACTAAGAATTAATCCATGTAAACTTCCATGATGTTCTCTATCATGTCATGAAAAATGGCCATCATGCATCGCTGGAAAGTGGCGAGAGCATTATACAAACCAAAAGGCAGTCTCCTGTATGCAAATGTGTCATATGGGCAGGTAAAAGTTGTTCTCTTGGTCCTCCGGAGCTATCATAATCTGATACTAGCCTGAGTAACCATCAAGAAAGCAATAATAATCATAGCTTACTAAACGGTCTAGCATTTGGTCAATGAAAGGTAATGGAAAATGATCTTTTTTAGTGACTTTGTTCAGTTTTCTATAATCGATGCATACTCGCCACCCAATCACTATCCTGGTGGGTATCAATTCATTGTTTTCATTCTTGATCGCTATCATCCCATCTTTCTTTTGAACACATTGAATTGGACTAACCCATTCACTATCGGAGATGGCGTAGATAATACTTGTTTTAAGCAATTTCAAAACCCCAGCACGTACTACCTCTTTCATGGCAGGGTTAAGTCGTCTTTGCTGCTCTCGGAAAGGTTTGTAAGATTCTTACATCGTAATTTTGTGCATACAAATGGCTAGACTTATTCCTCTGATGTCCTCAATCAACCATGCAATAGTCGATTTGTGCTCCTTCAACACTTGAAGCAATTTCTCTTCTTCTAAACCTATTAAAGAAGAAGAAAAAACTACTAAAAATGTTAAATCATTGCCTAAGAATGCATACCTTAGGTGATCTGGCAATTGTTTCAACTCTAACGCAACTTTCACTTCTTTTACAGCCACTTCTTCTTCCAAAATCTCCACATTGTTGTTGGTTTTCTCTTGTGATCCCATCTCTAGAGTTGAGACTTGTTCTCTAACCTCCTTTGAACCTATCATAGTCTAGCTAACATAATTTGCAATGCAAGTTTTCAATGGATCATCAATGCATTCATCATTAAAGACTGCATTCACACATTCATTCACAGTTTCAATTCTGTTACAAGTGCTCTTTTCAATTGGATAGCTCATGCCATAGTAAATATTGAACTTTACCTCTTCTTCATTTATTCTTAAGGTTAACTCACCTTGTTGAATATCAATTAATGCTCTTCTAGTTACAAGGAATGACCTTCCTAGAATGAGTGGCACCTCATGGTCTTCCTCCATGTCAAACACCACAAAATCAACAGGGAAGATGAACTTATCCACCTTCACTAACACATCTTCTGTGATTCCTCATGGATGGGTCAAAGATCTATCTGCTGGTTGCAATGTGATGGTGGTTGGTTTCGCTTCTTCTAATCTAAGTTTCTAAAAAATGGAAAGAGACATTAGATTAATAGATGAACCTAAACCACACAAAGCTTTGTGAAATGAAGATTTTCCTATAGCACATGGGATAGTGAAACTCCCTAGATCTTTTAGTTTTGAGGAATTTTTCTTTGCAAGATGACACTGCATTCTTCTGTTAACTTCACTGTCTCGAATTCTTCAAGTTTTCGTTCCTTCGACATCACTTCATGTATTTTGAATAATTTGGCATCTGCTCTAAAGTTTTTTTAAAAGGAATGTTAATACAAATTTTCTTAAAGATTTTCAGAAATTTGTTGAATTGATCATCTATTTTTTTCTTTCGAAATCTTTGAGAAAAAGGAAGTTGAGTTTTGAAAATAGAAGTGTTATGAGGAAATGAAATTCTTTCTGGTTTAGAAACTTCCCTGTTTGGATCTTCATTTCTTTCTTCTTTCACTTGTCTTTGTGCTCTTTCTTGATTTTCTCCTTGTGAGAAGGAAAGTGTCTCCTCTTGCTTCTTTGGGGACTCCAATTCTCTGCTACTTCTCAATGTTACCGCATTGTATGGTTCCCTTGGGTTTTTTTCCTTATTGCTTGGAAAATTACCGCTATTCAAATTGTTAGAAGAGCTTGCTGGCTGTCTAATCTGTGTCTCCAACGATTTGATGGAAGAGTTGATGTTTCCCATGCTAGTTTCTATGTTATCCAATCTTGCTTCATTTCTCGAAAATCTGGTTCGGCTCTCAATTACAAAAGTGGTCATAAGATCTTCAAGTGCTGACTTCTTTTCTGTTGGATGAGACTATTGAGGAGATTGGAAACCCGGAGGGGGGGTTAATAGCATTCCTCGGATTTCAATAAGAAAGATTTTCATAGTTCTTCCACCTTGAATTATATTGATTTTGCATGTTGTTCCCATGGTAATTGTTGTAGCCCTTATTATTTACAAATTGCACCTCTTCCTTAACTTGATTTTTTAGTCATGTATGATCCAACTACAGTAGGATATTCTCCTGTCAATGAGGCACCCTTTGATGATGAATTGGCTATGGCAAGCTGATGGGTGAGAGATGACATTTGTGCTGTAAGAGCTGTGATGGGATCCACTTCGAAACAACCAGCTGCCTTTCTAACCATGTTGCGTTCATTGGGCCATGTAAAGGTATTGGAAGCCATTTCTTCAAGCAAAGAGTAGGGTTTTGTTGTAGTCTTTCCTATCAGCGAACATCCTGAGTTAGCATCTACGATCGTTCTTATGTGATTATTCAATCCATTGTAGAACAATTGGATTTGAAGCCAATCTGGAAAACCATATTGAGGGCACCTTTTGATCAAATCCTTGAACCTCTCCTAGCATTCATAGAGTAGCTCAAAGTCCATTTGTTTGAATTGTCCAATCTCACTTCTGATTTGAACAGTTTTTGCTAGTGGGAACTTTATTAAGAACTTGTCCACCATTTCATCCCAAATGGTAATACTTCCTGGTTGAAGACTTTGCAACCATACTTTTGCCTTATCCCTAAAAAAAAAAAAGGAAACAATCGCAACCTGATGGCCTCATCTGGGACTCCATTCATCTTAATTGTATTACTAATTTCTTTGAATATGGCCAGATGAACATTTGGATCTTCATGTGGAGAACCCCCAAATTGGTTTTGTTGTACCATATTAATCAAGGAAGGCTTTAACTCAAAATTGTTGGCATTGATTGTAGGGAGAGTAATTCCTGTGTTGTTATCACTAGCTATCAGCTTGAAGTAGTCCTTGATTGCTCTTTCACCACCTGGGTCTTCCATCTTGCTAGATACAGTTTGCTTTGTTCTCCTAATTTTTCGAAGAGCTCTTTCAATTTCTAGATCAAGTGGAGCTAACTCAAGTTCCACGAGGTCTTGCATGCACTAAGAAGAAAGCAATCAAAATTCAAGACAATTAAGAATGGAAGAAAAGAAAAATTCTAAATAAGTAATAATAATAAAACTAAAGACTTTAAATTAAAATTGAAACTATCTTATAGCAATATTAGTGAAGAATAAAAATTGTCTATACTGGACAACAGTGCTAAAAACTTGTTCCACACAAACTATACCATAAGTGCACGGCTTCAAGCTTTGTAATAAAATGGTGAGTGAGTATCGTCTCCTCAGGGACTGGTGATTTTAATTAGTCACTAGCTATTGTAATGCATAATCTCAATTTTTTCTAGAAAATCAAATAATACAAATTTAACTAAGAACTAGAAAGAAGGGTAGGCTTTTGTTGGAAAGGAATCAAGGTGAAGAAGCTCCAGAGGATCGACCTCACTTGTGTTTCGATCATGGGTTCATCAAATTAATATGCCTTGAGTAGTTTCATCGATTTATAGATTAAAAATCCAAATGCATTTAGCCTCCTCTCTCGAGCGATAAGCTAAATATCTATTATCAATATTCCAACTTCAACATTCCTATAAAAATCGAGATATTAATAATACATTAAGATATGTGGTTTCTTTTAACTAATCTTACATAACCTAGAAACTTTCCCAAGACATCCAACATTACATATCACTATGTTGAGATCTTATTCAGAATTACCTCTTCCGAGTGTTGAATTCTAAATGTTGTATCATTTGATAAAGGGTCATTATATCAAAGGCATTAATCGCATAACATCATAATAAATCTCTGAAACATACTCAATGATATAACTCATTGATTAAACCCTGACTTCAACACAAGATCCACCTCCTCTCTAGAAGGAGAGATTTAGTCACTCATATTCAAATAAAAAAACATAGCTTTATCATTCAACATTGTCTAAAATCTGAATATAGAATTTAATCCAAGTACAATTGAAGAATGATAAGCAAACATTGAAAGATTTGAAATTGAAAATGAAAGCAAACTCTTCTCCTTGGTTTTCCTTGCTGAAAATAGGCTTCGAGCATGTCTCTCTTGGAAATTCTTTTTCTCTTCTCTTCTCAAGCTCCAATCCAATCTCCAAGTTCCTCCCAAGATCTCCAAGATAAGATTTAGAGCGACCTCTCTGAGCTTTTTATACTCCCCCCTTCAATAGTAATCTTTTTACAACTTTTCCACAAAATCCTAGAAGATCCGGCATTGTTTCCAATACTTTTAGAAAATTCGGATCTATATCTCCAGCTATAGTTTCGCGACATAATGTCATTGCATTAGATCATCTGACTCACAAAGTTCATCACTGTGCCGCGACATGCAGTTGCTGCTTTGACTCTATGTCGTGACATGGTGTCACGACATTGCACTACTGCCCGACTTGTTGCTTTGAGTCTGTGTCGTGACATGGTGTCGTGCATAGTGGTCATCTTTCCAATGTCACGATATAGTGTCACGGCATTACGCCTACTGTCTTCTTGTGTATTTCCTGTGCCACGGCATGGTGCCATGGCATTGTACTTGCTGTCTTCATATGATATTTTCAATGTCATGACATAGTGTCGCGATATAGAGCCTTGACATTGTGCTGTGACACAAAGTTGTCTGCATGAGATTTTGTCTTCTCGCCTTCATTCTTCATGCTCCATCTCATTTTCATTGCTTTGTTTCTCATCCACTTTGCTTGCAATTATACATAAACATTAAACATATTATTTTAACTAGAGAACAACTAAAAAATATGCTAAAAGTTAGCTTGAAATTGCATAATATAAGTTAATATTATTCACTTATCAGATATACTAACATTGTTGGAATCAGAAAGAGAAGTAAGAAGGCTTAGGTGATTTTCTTTGTTGAGCGCATGACACCATTGTTTGTTCCATGGGCCACCGAAATTTTGCCATTCCTTGCCATCCTTAGTTGGTCTTCTTCAGTGTTAGAAGAAAAGTGTACATAGTTGAGGCATTGTCCTGACCTAGATTAAACCACGTGTGGTCTCTTGGATTCATTTTGAATGCTTGTGACCGCAGTTAGTTTTTATTTTTTAATGGTAGAATTAGTATGTTTTGAACTTTATCTCATTATTGATACCTAAGAGAGATGTTTGGTACATTTCCAGTCTGGTGTCATTAAAAGCATTGCTGGTGGTTCCTTCGAGATGATGGAATCTAGCTCATCTTTGAGGCAATAAGGTTCTCAAGTTCTGGTTGATATATGTACATGCACCTGTAAAGGTGGTGCTATTTTATGCTGTGGAATTGTCCATGTTTAGAATCATTGTAGAGGCTGTTGCTCTTAAAAAAGCAGGCCTTGGTCGAAGATGATCATTTTCTGTCACATATTGTACCTGGAATGCCCCTGTTTTTTATTTTCTATCTTGCATTTACCAGGAACTGGGACATGGGAATCTATGTGAATGTAGTCTAAACTACTGTTATCATAATTGGACAGGTAATTGAATAGACCAATAAGCTGGTTTGGTTCGAACTGTTCAAACAGAAACAACATCATAATATAATTATGATATCATAAATTTTTAATAATTTTAAAAATTATATAAATACCATAAAATTTTTAAATAATATAATAGAATAAAATTCAACAATCAAAATAAAAAAGTACAAATGCATAATTATTATTCACGGCTCATATAACTATGCAAGTAAAAATTTAATAACGTGATTCCAATTCTACAGTACTAGCAATACGAGGATGTGTTACATTTGAACCGGGCGGGGTAAACTAATTTTCAAGTGGGCTTAAGTTGAATATATTTTGAAAGCCTACAAATTATGAAATAATTACATAAAGTCATAATAGACATAATCTAATAACAACAATTATCATAAACCAAATAATTTAGTAAGTAAAAAATGCGGCAAATTGAAAGAGACTCAATTTAATAACACTAAAAAATAGTGAAAAAAAATGTGTAAGGGTTTGGGCTTAGTCACGCTACTTTTTTCATCAACAGTAATCCCAAAATCAAAAGATGGCGACAATGCTCATTATTGCTTTAATGTATCATCATCAAAGCCCCAATGCTCATAAGGTTATTTTTTCTCTACTTATAAGGAACGAATACGAATTTTTTAAAGTCGATGTGGGAATCCATTATAGTATTAAATTTAATAAGTAAAAAATGCAGCAAGCTGAAAGAAACACAATTTAAGAAGATGTCATAAAATTTTAATAATTTTCAAAAATATATAAATACCATAAAATTTTTAAATAATATAATAATTATATTATGCATTAGGAAATGGTTTTTCAAGACAACGAAGAATAAAATATAATAATCAAAATGAAAAGGTATAAATACATAATTATTACTCACGGATCATATAACTATGTAAGTAAAAAAATAATAATGTGATTCCAATAGTGTAATACTAGCAATATGAGGATGTGTTACATTCGAACTTCATGGGGTAGACTAATTTTTGAGTGGGCTTAAGTTGGACATATTTTGAAAGCCTACAAATTACGAAATAATTACATAAGTCATAATACACATAATCTAATAACGACAATCATTATAAACCAAATAATTTAGTAAATAAAAAATGCATCAAGTTGAAAGAGACACAATTTAATAACACTAAAAAAAATAATGGTTTTGGCTCAATCGGGCTACTTTTTTCATCAACGGTCATCCCAAGATTAGGAAATAAGACGATGAAAGCCATTGTGGGAATCCATCATAGTATTAAATTTAGTAAGTGAAAAATGCAGCAATTTGAAAATACACAATTTAATAAAATTTCATCAAAATTTTAATAATTTTAAAAAATATAAAAATATCATAAAGTTTTTAAATAATATAATAATTATATTAAGCATGGAGCAATGATTTTGCCCAAGACAATAAAGAATAAAATATAACAATCAAAATGAGAAAATATAAATGTATAATTATTATTCACGGATCATATAACTATGCAAGTAAAAAAATAATAACATGACTCCAAAATTTGCATAACCAGCAATAAGAGAATGTGTTACATTTGAACCTGGTGGGGTAGACTAATTTTCAAGTTGGCTTAAGTTGGACATATTTCGAAAGCTTACAAATTAAGAAATTATTACATTAAGTCATAATACACATAATCTAATAAAGCAAAATCATTATAAACCAAATAATTTAGTAAGCAAAAAATGCAGCAAATTGAAAGAGACACAATTTAATAACACTAAAAAAAGTAAGGGTTTTGGCTCAGTCATGCTACTTTTTTCATCAACAGTCATCCCAAGATCAGGAAATGGCGACAACACTCATTATCGCCTTAACTTATCATCATCATAGCCCCAATGCTCGTAAGGTTATTTTTATTCTACTTATAAGGAAAGAATACGAAATCTTTAAAGCCAATGTGGGAATCCATCATAGAATTAAATTTAGTAAGTAAAAAATGCAGCAAGTTGAAAATACACAGTTTAATAAGATGTCATAAAATTTTAATAATTTAAAAAAATATAAAAATACCATAATTTTATAAATAATATTATAATTATACTATGCATGAAGCAATGATTTTTGCCAAAGATAATAAAGAATAAAATATAATAATTAAAATGAAAAAATATAAATGCATAATTATTATTCACAGATCATATAAAAAAATTAATAATGTGATTCCAATACTGTAGTACTAGCAATACGATGATGTGTTACATTTTAACCCCGTGGGGTAAACTAGTTTTCAAGTGGGCTTAAGTTGGACATATTTTGAAAGTCTACAAATTAAGAAATAATCATATAAAATCAGAATACACATAATCTAATAATAGCAATCATCATAAACCAAATAATTTAGTAAGTAAAAAATGCAGCAAGTTGAAAGAGACATAATTTAATAACAAAAAAAAATAGTAACAAAAAAAAAAGCAAGGGTTTGGGGCTCAGTAACGCTACTTTTTTCATCAACAGTCATATCCCAAGATCAGTAGATGGCGATGACACTCATTATCGCCTTAACGTTTCATCATCATAGCCCCAATGCTCGTAAGGTTATCGTTATTCTACTCATAAGGAACGAATACGAAATCTTTAAAGCCAATGTGGGAATCCATCATAGTATTAAATTTAGTAAGTAAAAAATGCAGCAAGTTGAAAATACACATTTTCATAAGATATCATAAAATTTTAATAATTTTAAAAATATATAAATAACATAATTTTTAAATAATATAATAATTATATTATGCATGAAGCAATGATTTTGCCCAAGACAATAAAGAATAAAATATAACAATCAAAATGAAAAAGCATAAATACATAATTATTATTTACGGATCATATAACTATGCAAGTAAAAAAATAATAACGTGATTCCAATTTTGTAGTAGATTGAACTTGGTGGGGTAGACTAATTTTCAAGTAGGCTTAAGTTGGACATATTTTGAAAGCCTATAAATTAAGAAATAATTACGTAAAGCCATAATACACAATCTAATAACAACAATCATCATTAACCAAATAATTTAGTAAGTAAAAAATGCAACAAGTTTAAAGAGATATAATTTAATAACACTAAAAAAATAGTAAAAAAAAAAAAAGAGTAAGGGTCTGGCGTAGGCTGGACTACCAAATATGAGTTTTTACAGTTGAACCAACCATCAGAAACGTAACTTTTGAGCGGAAGAAAAAAACTTTGTAAAAGAAAGAAAAAGTAAAGATAAAGAATTAAGATAAAGGTATGTAATTTTCTTACATAAAGAATTAAGATGAATTCTAAAGAGCCGATGTGGGAACTTATTATTCGATTCATTCCACCCTCCATAACAATTATATCTATATTAGCCATGTCATCCAACATACTTTCAATTTTTTAAAAATAGCAACAGATATCCTGGTAATAATAAAATGAATCAATTTACAGGGCAAACATTCCAAGAACCCACAAATCATCATCCATGATGCTAACGTGCATTGTGGAACAACATTATCTGAAGCAATGTTATAGAACATCCTTAACCGAACCCGCCGCTAGGCTAGTTCATTTGAATTGGTTGGACTGTTTAATTGATTGAACTGTTTTGAACCATGACATCATTATTATATAATTATGATATTATAAAGATTTAATAATTTTCAAATATATATTTTATAAATTTTTTAAATAATATAATAATTATATTATACACGAAGCAATGATTTTGCCCAAGACAACGAAGAATAAAATATAAGAATCAAAATAAAAAAAATCATAAATGCATAATTATTATTCATGGATGACATAACTATGCAAGTAAAAAAATAAAAAAGTGATTCACGTATAAATACCATATAATTTTTAAATAATATAATAATTATATTATGCATGAAACACTAATTTTGCCCAAGACAATAAAGAATAAAATATAACAATCAAAATAAAAAAGTATAAATATATAATTATTATTCACGAATCATATAACTGCGCAAGTAAAAAAATAATAATGTGATTTTAATTCTGTAGTACTAGCAATATCAGGAGGTGTTACGTTTGAATCTTGTGGGATATACTAATTTTCAAGTGGGCTTAAGTTGGATATAATTACATAAATTCATAACATACATAATCTAATAGCAACAACCATCATAAACCAAATAATTTAATAAGTAAAAAATGCAGGCAACTTGAAAGAGAGACAATTTATCACGAGGTGCTACATTTGAACATGATGGGATAGACTAATTTTCAAGTGAGCTAAAGTTGGACATATTTTGAAAGCCTACAAATTACCAAAATGGTTACATAAAGTCATAATACACATAATCTAATAGCAGCGACCATCATAAACCAAAATATTTAGTAACAGCAACCAACATAAACCAAATCATTTGGTAAGTACAAAAATGCAGAGACATTGGACAAAATGTAGATGTCTGGGCTCAGTCATGCTATTTATTTCTTCAGACGGTCACTCCCACGTCAAGAGATGGCGACGACACCAGTGTCGCCTTAACGTCTCATCGTCATAGCCCATATGCAAGTAAGGCTATTTAATCTATAATTATAAGGAACGAATACAAAATCTTTAAAGCCAATGTGGGAATCCATGATAGTATTAATGCAATTACCTTACCATAGACAAACAATGAAATATAAGCACAAGTATAGCCCTGGTTGTAGCTACCTTCGGCGGATCATGGATGCCGTTTCCATACTCTTATGTGGGGCTTCCATTACACTGCAACATGATAATAGGGGTGATAATCATATATTATAAGGATAACAGCAAACGCGATAATCGAACGTTAAAGACATATAATTTTCTTACATAAAGATTAAGATGAATTCTAGAGAGCCGATGTGGGAATTTATTGTTGGATTCATTCCACCCTGCATCACAATTATATCTATATTAGCCAATGTCATCCAACATACTTTTAATTTTTTAAAAATAGCAACAGATATCCTGGTAATAATAGAATTTTCACAACCTGGGCAGTCTAATCTGATTTATTTGCAAGCCAGGAATCAATTACGGGACAAACATCCCAAGAACCCGCAAATCATCATCCATGATACTGACGTGGACTGTGGAACAACGTTATCTCCAGAGTAGTTGCATACTCTGGCAGCGTGCGGCAATTATGCTCGTGCAGCTTTTGGCGTAGGAGGCTCCAATATTCGAGCCGGCGTATGAGGTGTGATCGAGCGCTGGAGTCCCTGAGAGGAACAATCCAGAACTTCGCACCCCATACACTGTGTGGATAATGACACCGGGCTATTCAGGAGCCTTCTACGCCCAACGCGTCCGTTCCTGGTTCGCCACGTTCCTCCCTCCTCCGCAGTGCTGCCACGTGTCCTCCAAGTGTTGCCACGTGTCCTCCGCCAATTTATAAAAGCATCGCGGGACCGGGAGACAAGCATCGGCGCCTCCATTTGCTGCTGCCTCTGCTGGTTACAGTGCGCTTCGCTGCGCTGGAGAAGTGTCGGCAACTCCATTCGCAGATCTTTCATTGTGAAGCCCTCCATCATGGCTGCTAGAGTGGTGGTGAGTGTTTAACGATTTGGATTTATCCTGATTGTATCATATTCTTTCGTGTCATCTTCGAAAACCACTCAAGGGTGTGGAAGGTCGACCCTTCATCCGAGATAGCCCACTTGAATTCCTAACAATTTTAGGATTTGGGCGATGGTTAAAATCCACGGCGACTTTTATGGCCGGAGCGGATTTGATCAGCAGCGAAAACCTTTCCACCATCTTTAATTTAGATGAGAGGAGCGATCATCGCTGCCTTTGATCTGGCGTTATGAGTGCGAATGAGAGATCTGAACCATTGTATGATTGTTTCGTTGTGGTGCAGGGCTATTGGAGAAGGATGGTGAGCCAGGTGGGTGGGAATCGGGGGATCTCGAACATGCCACCCAGGATGAAATCTGTTGCGGCTCCGATGGATCCTTCTCTCAACGCCACAAAGTATATACGTGTGTTTCCGATATATAGATGCCAATCTCAACTCAGGTGTTTGATTGTGTGTTGGCGTGATATGCGTGCAGGCCTTCGAAAGGTGACTATGTCCCTGTGTGTGTGGCGCTGGGGTTGATATGCCTATCGGTGTCGGCGGGCCTCTACACAGCAAGGCATCAGCTAATGTACTCGCCCAATGTGTTCGTGAGCAAGAAGAAGAGGGAGACGGTACCTGAGGTTGTTGAACCCGACTACGTTGTGGACGAGGCAGAGAAGTTCTTCTCCAAGTCGTTATTGAGGAAGGTGGCACATATCCAGAACATGGAAGAAGTCATTGGCGAGCCCATCCGCGGGGATCCCTTCATCACGTATGTAAATCGACTCAACTACCACCATCGCCAATTTCTTACAGATGCTTTGCCTGCTATGTATGACAGGGTAACTGACGACAACCCTATTGTGTGTTGTGCTTGTGCAGCCCAAAACGAGTGGAGACATTGAAATCAGTTGGAGTGGACCCGAAGGCCATCTGATATAAGCATGGAATTAGGAAAATCTGTGCTTGTTATGTCATTGTAAATACGTTAATGTAAATATGGGAGAGCAGGCATCCACCCGATTGGATGTTGCTGTCCGTTTGGTTCCATGTTACAGATGGCAGCAATTAATGGGTGATGTTTAATTCACAATATTTGTAATAACTAGTACTGGTTGGAAGGAAGGAAGGAAGGCTGCGTAGCTTTGCCCTTCCATGTGAAGGTGAAGGGATGCATGTGCCTCTTCTGCTTCTATTGTGTGATATGAGCCTATGAATGCATTTGCTTTTCATTCCTCTTCGGTGCTAGAGAGCTACGGTGTGGCTTCATGGGGGGTTAAAGCATCATCCACAACAAGGTAGGATTGATTGCAAGCCACGCAATGGATTATTCTAATCGATGACGTCTTAGTAATAGTTAAAAAAGATGATATCATTTCTTCGGATAAGTTTATGGGTCGGACCTACCAATACATACAAAACAAAAAAGATAAAAGACTAAAAAGAGTCTAGTTTCTTCGTATGAGCTGGAATCTCGTGATGGAATAAAATAAAATAAAATCAATAATGCAGTAGGCTTAAAAAAAAGTTCAAGCAATTAATGAGCAGGCAATGTATATGGTTTTTACTCCTTATGCTTAATTTCTAGTGCGGGCTACTCCGATGCGATGGTCATGGGAGCTATTATTATCTGATGAAATCCAACTGTTCTTTGTTTGATCCAATTGCTGAGGAACAACGCAAGCTTTGATTCATGTACGTGGATGCGCAACATTCTCCCGTGCTGCTATGGCTTGAAAGATTTAACTCGGCTAGCTTGGCATTCATCCGCACCCTGTGAATAAATTGGAAGGTAAAATATGTCAATGATGCTAATTAGAGACATGGTAACTAGAACGGACCATTTTATTTTGGTTTAAGTTATAAATTAATGTATAAATCTCCGTTAAAGAGAATATAAAGAGAAATAATGTCAATGATGCTAATTGGAGACATGGTAACTAGAACGGGCCATTGTATTTTTGGTTTAAGATATAAATTAATGTATAAATCTCCGTTAAAGAGAAAATTTAAAGAGAAAATATAGCACATATATATATGGTTACAGCCATGAGTTATAGCAAGCCGTTTACATAAGTTGTGCCAGAGAAATATTTAATCATGTTTAAGTGTGAACTCGATAATTCTTAATAGCAGAGATTTAAGAAGCCTGAGTTTGTGGGCATGCCATGAGACTCACCTTGCATCCATTTCGCAACCATGGTCGTATCGTCAAAGCTCCAAGGATACGTAAAAGATGGTGTAAAAGGCATTTGTTCTTTTTTTAAATATAAATATTTTTAATTATTTATAATAATTTAACTTTTTTTACATTATTATTTATATTTAAAATTTTTTTATCTATTTTATTTTTATTCAATTTATGTATTTTATTTATTTAGTTTTGAATATAATCCTTTGGCGAATTTCCATTTATCCTTTTTATTTCAAGGTTGGCATAAACAAAGTGCATGCACATGTGGGTGGAGAAAATTTCTCTATGCCTTAGGCTTGGATGAAATATGGGATTCCTCAAGAATATTTCAAACTCCTCAAAAGGTGGACGACTAGAATTGTGGCGTCAGCTGATGCGGTGGTCTACAAAGAATGTTTCAAAAACTGTTTGACTCCCCACGTGTCCCCCACATGTACCCCCTTCTGCCACGTGTTTTGCCGACCCTTATAAATGCTTGAAAGTGCATAAATTTCCAAGCAGATCTCTTTCGTTTTCTTTTAAGGCCATAGTGAAGCTGAAGGTATTAGTTCATCTCAACCGTCGATCATGGCTTTTAGAGCGCCGGTCAGTATTCAACTGTGTAGATTTGTTGTGAGATTGTAATGGGTTGTTGGGTTAACTTGGGCTTTTTTAGTTGGCTCGTGCTTTTAACATTTACTGGGGAACCATTCCGTGGATAAATCTGGACACCTCAAGGTGGATTTGTATATAGTAGCTAATGAGGGCCTCAAATGCTCCAGTTGCATCTTGCGAGGCTGTTGATCCTAATGAATTAACTATTGTCTTTCTTTTCACTGCAGCGTTGCTGGAAAACAATGGTGAGACAAGTGGGTGGTAGTCGTGGGTTCTCAAACATCCCGCCAAGATTGAAACCTCCCGCTGCTGCCATGGATGCTCCTCACCTTAAGCCACAGTACGTTTGCTTCTCAAACCAATTGGAGTGGTCTTCTCTTGGAATGCACCAGTATTTACTACCCTATATATCTTGGGTTGAATGTGTGTGTGTGTATATATATATGTGTGTGTGTGTGTGTGTGTGTGTGTGTGTGTGTGTGTGTGTGTGTGAAACAATGGATCATATGCATCAACAATTAAGCAAATTGGCTGGGCTTCGCCACAAGGCATGATGTGGGCACAAAATTAATCTTGGCATACGCCTTGCAGAGTTAGCAACCCAGATGTCCGGGTAACAACAAAACCCAGGTGGGTGCTAGTCTAGCCAATTTGCCATTTCATTCATGGTGACTGGCATTAGCCTGAGTTGGTCCACAATTGCCTAATATAATGGTGGTGAGTGGTGACTGTAACTCAATGTCGATTGGATGTTGGCGCTGCTTCAGGCGTGACTATGTCCCGATCGCTATGGTGATGGGCATGGTCTTGGTGGCAGTGGCGATTGGCGCCCACACTGCAAAGCAGCAGCTGTTGCACTCTCCCAGTGTCCATGTCACCAAGAAGAAGAGAGAGACGATGCCGGAGCTGGTGGACCCTGACGACATGGCGATGTCCGGCGGCAAGTTTCTCGGCAAGTCCTTCTTGCGGAAGGTGGCCCAAATGCAGGAACCGGACCCTGCCAAAGTCATTACCCTTCCCGTCCGTGGTGATGCTTACAAGAGGTAAATAACTGAGTCCTGACTCAGCTCCTTCTCCCCATGAGTCAGTTCAATGTTCTAAACCGTATGATTCAGCACAGAATTCCCTGCTAAGTGTATAATGCTATCATTGAAAAGATGGATATGAATCAATTAACACTTGGGGGGCTCTTATGATCATGTAGAAAAATGCATGCCAAACTGTAGGCTTTTCATGGTGTAAAAGCTCCAAGGATGCATCAAAGGTGGTGTAAAAGCCAATTGTCCTTTTTTTTTCGTATAAATATTTTTAATTATCTATAATAATTTAACTTTTTTATATTATTATCTCTATTTTAAATTAACTAGGTCCTAATAAAAGCCTTTCATGATGCATTTGATGGTTAACAATTCCTTTTGGTGTCACTCATGCAGCCCAAAGAGTGAGTCCTTGACATCAGTTGGTGTGGATCCAAAGAAAGCGTAGGTAGGATGACTGTAATTCGGAAATCTGTGGCTAGTGTGTTTTCAAGTTATTGTTTCCATTGTGACTTACCAACTAATAAATTAAGTCAATAATGCATTTTTTTTGCACAATGTAGGCCTTTTGATGCCCTGATCAGGTGAGAAATAAGAGGAGATGAAAGCAAAGACAGATGGAACCATGGTAAAGAGAGCAAGAAAGAAGGAAGAATGTGGGTTTAAAACCTACTTATAAGTAAAAGGCATTAATTATTATGTATCAGTAACTTAAAATTTTAAAACGTTACCGGCTGCCATACTGTAGTTCTATTTGTCAATTTCTGCCCTTGATGTGGTTCTATGTACTATCATTCCATGTTAGAAATGCAGTTAGATAAGTTGCCCCACCAACTGGCAGGACCATCGAGTTCATGTATTCGTCTATCATTGTGTTACTTGGTTGAATAGCTGGTAGATGCTAACCCTACCACTAATTCTAACCCTAATTTTAAAATTTAAATTTAAATTTAATTTAAGAAAAATTTTGGTTGGGCTCAAATTGGATTCGGGTAAGCTCTAATTATGACAAAATTTATATTTTAAATTAATATTTATATTAACTATAATATAAAAAATTACAGATTGACTTTCAACATTAGAGTGCAAGGAAAAAAAAGTGAAGAGTGCATATATTAGGCACAGGAAAGCTATGGGTTAACTTCAGGTAATTTCTGTGACATATGTCAGTATACATATGATTCAAGCTTGAACATTAATTGCAAGGTTTCTCCAACGAAACAAGCCCGTGTGGCGCAATATATGAAAGCCCTTCAATGCCAAGAAGCTCATCTATGAAATTTGTTCCTTACTAACTTCAAATAGGAAAATAAAATTAAGAAAAACAAAAAATACAGTACGTCAACTATGTAGTCCAAAATTAGATTTTTAATCCAGATTAAAGTATTAATTAAGCCATCCTGCTTGATTTATAATTTTTATTCGACGTAGTATTAAGCATATATATAATAAAACAAAATTAAGAATTCAAATAAGGGTATTTTACTGAATTGATATTATTCATCTACATCATGGCAATCGTTAGTTGTTTTAAAAGACTATCAAATGTATCAGTGTCCTAGGACCGATGACACTTCCTGATGAAATTAAAACAGTTAATTTGCATTCCTTCTTCTTCCAAAATGAATGCAGTTAATTAATCTGTATTTATTTCATTTCATTGCAAGCAGACCAATATTTGCGATGCACGACTGGCTGCCGTTAAGTACATAGAAAACAACAAGCTAGCTTTTGGATGTCCAAAAAATATTATATATGCCTGCTCGAAAATGCATTTTTTTAGTGTCAAACAAATGAAAACACAAACCAGGATAACTTTTCGTTATTGGGTGTTAACCCTAAATTTGTAGATATTAAATCTTGGTAATTGCGTTACAACAGTTGCAAAATGATAATGCTAATATTGTTTGTTGGGAGCCGTTACAGTATAAGTACCGCCAGAATAAGTTATTTTAGAAATGAATGTATGTTGGTTATTTCATATTTGTGTGTATGTTTGAATGCATTTTGACGTGATTGACAGTACTTGACAACACTTAAGAGGTTTATGTGCTAGGCTTGACAATCACATTATTAGGGTGTATCCATATTGATGGATTTTGACATTATTGCTAAGGGGCTTGACGGACCTTGAGGTCATTGATAGAACTTGACGAGGTTTTACATCAATTATGCTCCCAAGTTATGTCATATTGACTCACCTTGATAACACTCGATGCCATTGATAGCGCTTGATGAGTTTTATATACTCAACCTATCAATAATGTACTTGGGCTTGAAGTTATTGATAGAACTTGATGAGTTTTATATATTGACCTTATTAATGGTCAGCTTGACGTCATTGATAACACTTGATGCACTAGGCTTGATCAACTTTAGGGACATTGATAGCACTTAATAAGGTGCTTGATATCATTGACAATATTTAACAAGGTCTTGACAACATCTAAGTAATTTCTTTAAATAATTCCTATAAATTTTAACTTAGAGAATAAAATCTGCTTCACATATGTTCTTTATTTTAAAATTAAAAGACAATCATTTTTTAATGGTAACTATAAATCCTACATCAATTCCTATAAGGTGAATGTCATCCATATAGAGAAATAAAATTACAAATTGGTTACTAGACCATTTAGTATAAACATAGTGGTCTTCATTGATTATCATAAACCCATAATAAATGATGCCTCGATAAAATCTCAGATATCACTATCTAGAAGATTGTTTAAGGCCATAGATGGATCATTGAAGCTTACAAACTTTGCACTCCTTACCTTATTTTATGAAACTTATTGGTTACTCCATATAGATTTCTTTATCCAGTTCTCAATTAAAAAATAACATTCTAACATCTACTTGGTATAATTTTAAATCCAAATGTACATCGAT
This sequence comes from Pouteria campechiana, assembly GCA_036873735.1. Classification (NCBI taxonomy): domain Eukaryota; kingdom Viridiplantae; phylum Streptophyta; class Magnoliopsida; order Ericales; family Sapotaceae; genus Pouteria; species Pouteria campechiana. The sequence continues at coordinate 19,505 of JAYJMB010043221.1, forward strand.
TACATAAATGAGGCAAATAAGGTAAACCTCACAATTGAAGAGAAGGTTTTCTCATAGTCTACAGCCTCCTATTATATATTTTGTCACTAAGCGAGCCTTGTATCTTTTAATGGATCCATCTACTCTGCATTTAATCTCGAAAACCTATTTATTCCTAATCTTTTTATGCCAAGATGGAAGATCAATTAATTTTTATATTTAATTTATCCTCATAGATTTCATTTCTTCTTCCATTGCTCTTCTCCATTCTTCCTTAACTGGGCATCAGAGAGCCTCCATGATTGAGTTGGGCTTACCATCATCTTCTGAAGTACCAATAAAAGTTTTTCCCTCAACCTCAAAACAACAATGTCAGATACTTTTATGACTATTCTTACAAGGTTAATGTTCTTGAGGTGTGTTGCTCTCACTTGGTTCAGGAAGTTGAGATAATTTTTTTTCAAATTCATTTAATTGATTAGGAGTGCTACTACATTTAGGAATTTTTCATTTCATATAAAGGAATATTTTTTTAACCTTACCCCTACTAGAAAAAAATCCTCTAAGAATGTGACATCTAGTGAGCCAGGCTTAGTCGTGCTTCCATCCTCACGTTCACCAAAGAATACATACCCTTTGGAGTTTTTTAAATATCTTATGAAGATGCATTTCTTGTCTCTTGGTCCTAAGTTGCCATACTTGTGAGAGGGAGTTTGGGCGTAAGCAGCTAATTCCCAAAGTCGTAGATCACTTAGGTAAGGCTTCCTTCCTTTCCACAGTTTATAAGGTGTGAAAGCTATTGAATTAGAGAGCACATGGTTAAGTACATAAGTTTGCATTTAGTAATGCATCTCCCTAATATAATATGGGTAGACTTTTCTCCACCATCATAGATCTAATCATGTCCAATAGAGTCTTATTTCTTCTCTCTACAACATCATTTTATTTTGGAGTTTCAGGAATTTTTAGTTGTTTGACAATACCCTTTTTATCATAAAATCTTTGAACTATTCAGATAGATACTTGTGTTCATAATCAATTCTCAAAGCTTTTATTATGTAGTTTAATTAATTTTTAATCATACTTCTATAATGTCTGAATCACTTTCATGCTTTTGACTTATGAAAAATCAGAAAAATATGGCCAAATTGCATGTAATCATTTATAAATGTGATGAAATACGAGGCACCATGCCTTGCCTTCACATTCATTAGATCACATATATCTAAATGAATTAGTTGCAACAAAAACTCTGCTCTAGTTGCTTTATCAAATGTTTTCCTTGTTGCCCTTCTAGACATACAGTGCTCACAGATGAGCAAGTTAACTTTAACGAAAGGGCCTAATAAACCTCAACTTTAATGAAAGGGCCTAATAAACCTTCTCTAGTTATTTTATTCATTTTTTCTTGCTCGGTATGACCTAATCTTGCATATCATATACTTACATTTAGATTTGTATCACTAAAAGAAGAAATTAAAGAAAAGTACCATCATATGATGTGAACTTATCATGATCAATATTCAATATCATAAACTATTTGAAATAAAACTAGTACTATAAAAAGTTGTCCCAAATAATACATTTACATATTCTCCATGAAAATTTAAGAAATAACCTAGGTTAAGAAGAGATGTAACAATGACCAAGTTTTGCTAGATGTTTGGTGCATAAAGGACATCATAAAGAATAGGACTCTAGTTTGCATGTTCCAATCCATTTTACCTTCACTTTGGAGTTATTTTCTATATATTCACCTCGTTCCTATTGGAATTCGATGATACTCTATAAATGCTCCTCAGTCTTTAACTATATGGTCCATATGGTCCATTGCTACTAAGTATATAATCCACTTAGGATAAAATTTAGTAAGCATCATCAAAGTCGATAAATAAAGAGAAGCATAAGGAGTATAGTTAGGTGATACCTTCTTTAATTCAGCGCATTCACAAACAAAGTGATCCAACTAGCCATAGGTATAGCATTTCAGCTTGGCTTTATCCTTTTTCCTACTGTGCTTTCCACCTTTGTATTGACCCTTCTTAGTCTAATAAGAGCCTCTTTTATTTCCACTTCCTTTCTTGAGGAACTTTTGATTCCTCTTATGCTTGAAGCTTAAAATTTCACACAAGTTGGAATTAGCCATATAGGATTGTCTTAAAGATCGTGCAGCCTCAAGGCACTCATCTTCTAGCTCCAGATGATGAGCGACACCCATCTTCTAGCATCAGATGATGCACAATATTATTAAATATCTTGATATTTTTATCGTGTGTTATGTTAACTTTCATATATTCTCAACTATCAGGGTAGGATCTTATTACAACATGTATCTATTGTTTATCTATAAGAGTATGTCTAACTGACTTGAGCTTTCCAATTATGTTTGATTTCTTCCAAATATGTTACTTCTTATTGTGATTTTGTTGCTTCCTATAGGTGTCAAACTTAACAGTGAATCTCCTTAGCAGAGGCATCACCAAATTTCTCTTTTAAGACAATTCACATGGCCTGAGCCATCATATACTAGAGTTCATCCTGCATACTACTCATCAACGTAATACGAGCAATATTATTTTTCTTTTTCCAGGCCATAAAAGCCTTATGATCTTTTTTTGTGTTGAGCAGTATTACCATTCTCAAGTTCATTTATGGTATTGATAAGTGTCTCAAGTACTTCCTATTTCTTTAGGATGTACTGGACTTTTCGGTGTCATATGTCAAAGTTATCATCATTTAACTTTTTACCTTTGTTTAGGTTAACAACAATTATTTTGAATCCATGAGTTAGATATCGAGTAACTACAAGAGATATGTACATAATTATTACTAGCATCTTATGGTATACACAAATGATTTTGTTGTAAAAGATAAATTAAAGTAATGATAACATGATTATTACTAGCATCTTATTGTATACAATAATGATTTTACTGTAGAAGATAGACTAAAGTGAGAACTCTGCAAAATCTTAATTTTAATTAAGAACTCTTTGAATCCTAGTAACTTAAGAAGTCTCACTCAAATAAAGAATACTTTTATTTTAAACAAAAGGAAAGTTCAAAGAAAACAATTATATAAGGCTGAGCTTAGAAAAGATTAATAAAAAAACTTATATGCCTTAGTATTACATAACCTTTTTTTAAGTTTATAACCATAAGTCTCACTCAAATAAAGCATACTTTTATTTCAAACAAACGGAAAGTTCAAAGAAAACAATCATATAAGGTTGAGCTTAGAAAAGATTAATAAAAAAACTTATATAGTTATTTTTGTTAGCCTCAGTATTACATAACCTTTTTTTAAGTTTATAACCATGAGTATCACAAAAATGAATTGTGTGGCCCATGCAATAGTTATCAGTGCCACTTGTCCTAACAAAAAATCTTTTTTTCCTATGCTGGCCTTAAAAAGTTTAGCTTTGCAAAGATTGAGATAGGTTGAAAGGATTGTAGATTGCCTTATTGGGTCAATATTTGGTGCTCCTTTATCAACTTAAGTTTTCACAATGCATGAATAGGTTTTAGGTTATTTTCTAACTAACTTAATGCAAGTTTTTTTTCTTTCCTAAGATTTTGGTAGATAGTCAATAAGAGCATGAGTATATTGCTTTGGAATCCCAGCGATTCCATTTCCAAAAAAAAAGGGAAGCATTGGAAAAATCTATGTAAATCAATTTTGAATTATCTGAATTTTCTCTTTCAATTTTGGAACAAATAAAAAAAATGAATACTTTAATTTACTGAAGCCTCTAATTTGGAATGAATCCAATTGTTCACACTGATTGACTACTCTCTCTTAAAAAAATTTAGGAATCCAATTTTACTATTTCAAAATGATTCCAGCAAGTCGCACAATTAGCATTTAGGCATATGGCATTCAAAATTTCTAATTATTGAATATGAAAATAAGCCAAAACCATAGATAGCCTATCTCTAATACCATTGTAGAAAAATCAAATAACCGCACACCTCTTTTCGGTAAGCTGTAAGCGGAAGCAGATGAAATTTGCTGTGACTTGAACTCATCTCTATTTTCAAATTAAACGAGGGTTAAAAGCTTCCTTTACATTTCAAATATGAACATCAATCAAAGCGCAATATAATCCCATACTTCAAAAATCCTACAAAATGCTAATTTCTAAAGCCTATACAAATATTACAAGAATAAAGACAATTGTTCTCATCAAAGTAATTCCCATCCTACAATGAAGAAGAGCTTTATATCTAACCCATTGAATACTAGGATTAAAATTTGCGCCTGTATTCTTCGAAAAATCATTCAGAGATTTGCGAATACACTAGAAAGCTTCGTTAACGTTTGTTAAAAGCTCATTAAATCTTCTTAACATTTGTAATAAATCATTAAAGTTAGCTAAATTACACTAATGAAAAACAATCTTTTAGCATTCATGGACTTGGCAAAAACAGGTTAGCTACCTTGAAGAAAAATATTTACAAATTAAAACCTTCTACCTCAATTATTCCTAATCCAATCAAGCCCTCAAGGTCTAATAAAGTCCATTAAGCTTAATTAAAATTTATTAAAAGTTATTTCATTTCATCAAAATGGATAAATGATTTTTAAGGGTTCTTAGGACTTAACAAAAACTAATGAACCATATTTTATTGCTTATAATTGCGTAAAACAATATTTAAAAATTAAAACTTGCTCATAAGACATACCTAAGTTCCTATTTGGCCTGACAGTGAAATTTAAACTATTCATTAAGCTCTTTTTATATATAGATTTTTTTTTTCTAAAAGTTCAATTGTATAGTGTTTGACCTCTCATTTAAAAATCACTTTTTTTTTTGTAACCCGTTTGGTTATAGAAGGTTAAAAGTGATTTTAATTATATAGTTTACCAAAATAGACATGCCAAAGATTTTTTTAAATTAATTTTTATGCTTATTTTTTATTTTAAATAAAAATAAAATACTTTTACAATTCTATAATCAATTATCTTGATTAACCCAAATCAAACATAGCATCATATCTTTAACTTCTATACAAATTTTAATTTTTAAAAAGTAAATAAAAAAGATAAGTTTTATGAAAAATTAAAATTTTAACTAATGTTCTCTTTATTCAATTATCTTACCTAATTAATCTTATTATATATTTTTAAAGATTTTATATTCTGAATGTCAAAGTTATCAAAATTAATTTGCAAGAATAGCCATTGAGAGTTTGATTTATGATTAATTATTATCAGGTGCATCACAAATTCATGAAAATATAAAAATAAGTATGACAATAACTGAAATCCAAAATGACATATATTCACAAACTATCAAATTTATGTTCTCTCATTTCTTATACGATCTCGAGTTGCCATCATCTCTACAGTTGATTTAGTGAAAGTTCCCTAAAGAGTTTCATTATCCTTCTCCTCTTCCTCCTCCTCCTCTTCATCATTATAATCAATCATGAATTCTATGTCCATGCTACTTTTCTTCCTTACAAATTATGTATAGCCATTGTAGCAATTACAATATAAACTTTTTTATTATATTAATAAGCTAGCATGCCTCTTAAAATGACAAATCTATTTTTCCACACACCAAATGTTCTTTCAATTGTGCATCTCAGACTCGAATGACAGAAGTTGAAAACTTCATTATGGTTTCTAAATCCATTGTCATACCTAAAAGTAGGCATATGATAACATTCATTTTTATATGGTCCTACATACCAAATAGGCATTGGGTAGCCTGCATCAACAAGGTAATATTTACCTACATATTTATATCAAAAGTGAATTTGTATCAATATTTAGGATATTTATTTAAAAATTATAAGCATTGAAGTAATAAGATAACTAATCCAAAACTTATAGGCGGTTGAGGAAATTTGAGTTGCCTGCTCCTTAGAGCTTTTAAAAATATATGGGAATCATCAGCAGTTCCTTCCCATCCAGCCAATGCAAAGGTGAAGCACATATTAGAAATGCTTTTCTCCCTATATATCGTGGTTGTTCACTATGAGAAACAACACATTATATATGTGTGCCATCAAGAGCTCCTATACAATTTTTGAAGTATGAGTGGTATCTTTTATCATCTTATATCTTATGAGGCATGCTTTTAAAATGTGAGTCATTAGGTTTTATTAGATCCATTGACATTTTCAAACATGATTGGAGAATAACATGAAAATGCCTACTAATATTCTTCCCTAAGTGTTGAAAACGCTCTTGAATAATCCATATTTCTCAACCAAGGTAGTACAAAATGCATGAAATACTCATTTCTCCATCTTAAACATGACAATGGATATCATGACACAGTAGAATATCGCTAACAAAATGATAACCACTGTATGTTGATGTCCTACAGGGTTATTTTAAGTAAAATGTTAGGTAGTATGCACTAGTAAATATTGCACCAATGGATGACACTTCAACAATATCATTACACTTATCCTCATCTTCAATGCTTGATGACATACCTGCTATTTAAAAAATAAACATAGGAATACCAATTATATACTATAGACTTTGATCTCAATTTCATATAATTAATGGTCTAACATTACTATCAAGAGATAAAATACATAAAAAACATGGTCCACCCATTCAAGATTAAATTAAACTCAAAAAACATAACAATTTATAGTTTCAAACATGATAATCAAAATAACTAAGAAATCAGTCCCTATATTAAGTTGTTATTCTTTTTAAACATTCAATTTGCACTTCAGGCTCTTTCATAGCTAATAACATCTCTCTATTTGTCTTATCTAATAGTAGTTTAATAGTTTGCCACCATAATTCACTTCCCACCTGCATCCCTGGTAATCCATGAACAACTTCTATTATATTTTCTATACTTATTTTTTATTCTTTGATAGGTATAATTTGAGAATTACGTAATTGTACTACTTCAACTAACTTCTCCATAGCTTTGCTTATTTGTGTAGTTGTTCCAAACTTATTTGTTTCTCTTTTAACCATAAGCCCCAATCTCTTTCTTTTTTCTCCCTTATGATTGACACCACCACCTCGAGTAGTATTAGAAGGAATTTCATCATAATGCATATTATCTTTTTCAATATCAATGTGATTAAGGCCTGCAGTATCCATTTGGTCACTGACCAATTCCTTATTTCTAGTATTATCATTGGATAATATTCCACAAGATGGTGCTCGAGCTCTTTTTCCAGTAGCAAACACATCCCTAAAAAGGATGTCCATCTCGTCTGCACATAGCAAACTTTTCTCTTTAAATTTTAATGCCTCAGGATATTCCTACATCATGTTAATGAAAAATATTAAAATCTAAAATTTTTAAAATTTTATTAAAATTTCTAAAGGATAGGTATTAACCTGTATTTTCTTGTCCCACCATTCATCACTTGCTTGCCTTATCTTCTTATAAGGATCCCATCCTAATCCTGTTTCCTTTCTAAGAAATTTATCCTATAACTACCATTCCTTTTTTAACCCATCTCATTTATTCTTAAGTTGTTTAGAATCATATTTTTTTAGTTGCATCATTAAATTTGGCAATTATATTTTTCCAACTTATTTTATTAAAATGAATACTAGGTCGATTCCCTTATTGAACTTCCTTGACACAAGCACTTATGAATATCTTCAATAATTTCTCATCCTAGGTAGCCCTGTCCATTTTTTGAGAACTATCACCCTGTGACTCTAGCAGAATTTGTCCATGTGCTTCATTTTTATCCATCTTCCTAAGGACGCATAAAAATAAATATAACAAAGTAAACCATAGTTAGCATAAAAGATATACATTAAAGTCAATACAATCTATGAATCTAAAATAATATCTCTAACAACAATCAAACAAAATTTATTTTAAATCTTTAAATATGTAAATCCAAAGCTTATGATTATAATATGCTAAAGTCAGGGGTACCTATGTAATTTACCCCAAAAATCTTGTTTGCTGGCAAATCATCTTGTGGGCAATAAAAGATGTAAATTAATTTATTATTTTATAAATTTATTATATACAATAAAATTAATGGATCTGATTTCACTATAAAACACGTAATTTTGTATGTCAATGTGTGACAAATGCAAGTTATTTTGGCATGTTTTAGCTTATTCCTCTTTCAACACAAAGCTATGTGTGCTTTGCGTCATTGCAAGGGAGAGTTTGGCAAACACATATTCATCTTGCTTTTGGTAAGTTGGCCCTTTATTATCCTAATGGAAATGGCCTTGAGTGGATTTCATGGCTCATGTAAAAGATGAGTTAGCAAGTTGCAAATCATCGATAAGATTTTTAAGGATTTTGTGGATGGGATTGAAGTTTTGAATTGGCCTTACCAAAGAGATATGAAAGGTGAATCCAAATTTTCAAAGATTTCAATTATGTTATTGTTGTATCACCAAATTCCCATATCCATATCTATTCTTTTCAAAATAGTATTTTATTGAAAATAAACTTCTCTCTTTTACAGAAATACATAACATGATATGGAATATAAAAAAGAAAAGTATGAAAAATATTTTAGATAAAAAAAACTTACTGATCAGATTGATGATAATGCTATATTTTTGGTCTTCACTGAAAATGCTATGCAATGTTACTGCTGGCTAGAAGAAGAAGAAATGAAATGAAAACTACGAAGGAAGAAAAAAGAAGATAAAACGCTGTGCTCATTTTTCTATGGAGGATATTTTCAGTATAATGAAAAGCCCATTTTGAGCGGTGAGAAAAAAGCTCCAAATTGGAGCTTAGATGTAAAAGCCAAAAATTAGCTTTTATGGTTTTCAAGAAGCGCATTGGTATTCTAACCAAACAATAGTATTTTCCTCAAAAAGCGCATTAGTCCATTTAAAAGTAAGTTAATGCCCTCATACCCAGGGCCAAACAGACCCTAAGTCCATTAAAGGCCATCAACATTTTTCAAGTTTATTAAGGCTAATTAAAGATGTTAAAGTTTGTTAAACATATCTAATCAATGATAAAATTATACTAAATGGTTCTTTAAGTATTCTTAAGACATAAGAAAAGTAAACAATCAAAATTCTTCTGTTTACAATTGTATAAAATAATTTTTTAAAATTAAAAACTCTCTCACTATAGAAGCCCAAATCCATTAGAGCTTTTTAAAATTCCTTAAAGCATATTAATCTCTCTTAAATCATGTCAAAGCTCATTAAAGGGAAAACTTTCAAAAAACTATTCAAAAATAATAAATCTTAAATTTTAAAAATTCTTATTGAATTTCATTGGACCTATGTATTTATACCTACATATCTCATGTTTTATTACTAATCAAAAGGCAAAATAGAAAAAATAAAAATTTATTTATTAATAAGCACATTCTTTCAAAATTTTTATTTTTACTTTTAAAGATTTGTAGTATTGTTTTTCTATAAAGTTTTTATCACATACACAAATTATAATATGAACTTATGTATAGATGGTTATGATTTTGAAAGGGAGGCAACCAACTGTGAAATCTAGAAATCTTGAAAATATATTTATGCAATTTTCTATTTACATTCTTTAAAAAAAATCAATGTCCATGTACTAGTTTTTTTTGTGTTTTGTTTAAGGTAGAAGATGTTCTATTAGGGTGTGTTTGGGAATGAGGAAAAGATATAAAAAAAAAGAATGAAAAGTGTGGGGAAAAGAAAGGGAGTAATGTGATATAATTAAGGGTAATAATTAAAAATAAAGTAAGTAAAAAAGTTATATTTTTTATATGTAAAGATGTGAAATAATGATTAAAAATATAAATTATAATGGAGAAAAAAAGGTTTGGTAGGTAGTTAAGATGTAAAAGAAGAAAAAGTTCTCTACCATTTTTTCTCCATTACTAAACACACCCTTTGATACATTTTCATTAAAAAAGAATCTGAAAACTAAGTTGACCTCCGTAGCAACATCGGAAAGTATTTGTCCTATCTTTGCAACTTATCATTGTAAGGCACTATGAAAAATTTTGTATTTTAGAAATTACAATTGGGTTTCGTTGATAAAAAAGAATAGAATCATCCACGACAATGGCAAATCCTGTTCATGACATGGTCAAGGCTATTCCTTCGACTGTTTAGGTGACATAAGGATTGAATTAAAAATCTAAAGGTTGAGTAACATTTATGCTATGGAGAGAGAGCCGTCATGAAGCTGTTGATGTTGTCGACGCTCTTTGAGTACTCGAGTTAATGTCCAAGTTGCTGGGGATAGAGTTTTCAATTGCATCATCTATCTCTCTCTTTTGCAAAACCAAGAAAATTTTATCAGTTGCGAGATGGAGACCACTAAATATAATGTGAGAGAAGGGGTATTTGCGACCCAGCTGGTGGATGGCCTGGGAAAGAATTTGGCGACGGCATTCAGGGTGGGAAAGGTTGTATTGGGAGAGTTGGTAAGCCACGGGATTGTTGAGAGATCTCCAAATGATGGTAATATTCAGCCAACGATAATCTTTGGAAAGTACTAAAAGAGGATGAGAATTACGTGAAAGAAGATCTCCATATCCAATTGGGGGGAGTTCATCTCTCCAATTGGAATTATGTGTCTTGGAAGGTGATACCAAGTGGATCGCATTTACAAACAACATGACACAAACACATCAACATCATAACTCTCTTCCAAAGTACTCTCTACTCACTACTCACCTCCTCAATGATAATCCTCAGCTAACACAAATACCCAAAAATTTCTTCCAGGGGACCTTTCCCGCACCACCATCTCATCCTTGACACAATCCTTGTCATGCCTTGTCCACCTTAGATTCTTAAAATTATGAGACAGATCTTCTTAAATAGCCTCCCACCTTCCATAAAGGACCTAAAACAACTCGTCATTCTTGACATTCATGGCACTCCTCTATCTAATTTTTCCACTGAACCCTTTGAACAAATACCTAACCTTCGTCTTCTTTATATATTCCATCATATGTTCCCTCCCTCCATCATCATCATCATCACTTTCTTCTGTATACAACCTGGAGTAGCTATTTCTCATCGGTTGCTAGTCCTTGGAGACATCTCTGCCTTCCCAACTCATCAGGGAATTTTCAGCACTGGAAGAATTGGACATCTCAAGATGTAGAGCTTTAAAAGATGCGGAAAACGTCTCCTTGTAGGACATGCCAAAACTAGGAGCCATAAGTCTCTACGATGACAAAATTGCTTGGCTTTCTTTAAGAAGGTGTGCCATGTCAAAGAATGTCCGCTTGCTAGGGCCTACATATCTCAAGTGGCTCCTTATCTCAAGCATTAAAATCAAGGAGTTCCCTTGTGAGATCTTGGAGCTGAAATGTCTAGAGCAGCTTCAGCTCACCAATGTGCAACATCTAGAGAGAGTGGAGTGGAAGAAAGTGAATTGGTGTTGACTGAACCCCTAATAAGAATCCTAAGTTTTTAGCTTGAGTTAGACCAAGTCCCTTCCCAGCCTGAACCCCTAAGAAGAATCCCAAGTTTTAGCTTGAGTTAGACCAATTTCCTTTTATTTTATTTCTATCGTTGTTTTGTATTTATGCTTATTCAAAGTTTTTGAAACTCACTTACTTGAATATAGGCTAGTTAGTTTCCTGAGTTGAAGCTGATCTGTTAAGCTTAACTCTATTTGTTGGAACATTAGCAAATGAATAAAGCAAGTAAAATTTTCCTATGATCAATTGTAGTTTATCTTTCACCCAAGGAAAGTAAGTGTTCTCTAGATTTGCTTCTACTGCTACATTGGGACCTATCATTGGTATAAAAGCTTCACTACAATGGCATCCAACAAAAAGTGAATTGAAGAAATGGAAGCTGGGCTCGGTGGAGTTTAAGATGGAATGCAACGCTTAGACTTTTAATTAGAGAAACCTCCAGCAATAACAACCATGGGTGTGAAGGATCTTTTCGTTTGCATCGAGAGAACAACAGTGACAGACATATTTTCTCTTCCAAGATGGCGAAGTTGAAATTTTCAAAATACTCTGGAGAAGATCCAACTGAGTGGCTTAGCAAAGTAGCTCAATTCTTTGAATTTCAAGGCATGATCGACAATCAGAAGGTAACTCTAGCAGCTTTCCATGTTGAAGGGAAAGCTAATCAATGGTGGCAATGACTGCGACGAACTTACCAGGATGAAGGTCGCTTAGTACCTGGGAATTCTTTGAAGAGGAATTGTGGGCTTGTTTTGGACCAATAGAGTGCGAAGATTTTGATGGAGCTCTATCCAGAGTTTGACGAGTTGGGTCCCTTTGTGATTACCAAAAAGAGTTTGAGAGGCTAGGTAATCAAATTCACGGTTGGACACAAAAGGCTCTCGTTGGCACTTTCATGGGAGGATTGAAACCTATGATCGTCGATGGAATTTGAATGTTCAAGCCCAAAACATTGAAGGAAGCTATCAGCTTAGTAGCCTAGCAAGAATGAGGGATGAACAGATTTCCCGAACGAAGAGATTCACATGACCCACTGCTGAATCAAGTACCTACCACCATCACTCTAAAGCATTGTTCTACAATGACAACTAAGAGATTGAGTTAGCATGAAATACAAAAGCAAAAAGCATAAGGGCTTTATTTCAATTGCAATGATAAATTTACCCCATGACATTAGTGCCAAGGACATCAACTACTCCTTCTTAAGCGCAACCAAAGCAAAGAATACATGGTGGAAGACGAAGAGTTGTAGCTAGAAGATACTCTGGGAGATCTAGACCAACTAGAAATCTCAATAAATGCACTAATGGGCTGGACATCTCCATGAAAGATGCGAGTAGTAGCTACCATTGAGTCTCAAAATATGATGGTGTTGATTGATAGTGGATCCACTCATAATTTCCTAAGTGAGAAATTAGCCAGATTGTTTTGACTATTGGTGGTACCAACAAACTCATTTGTTGTTTGCATAGCAAATGGGGAAAGCCTAATCTGTCGGGGTCGTTTTGACGAGGTACAAGTGAATTTACATGGCATTACTTTTTCACTTACCCTCTATTTGTTACATCTAGTAAGACTTAATATGGTGTTAGGCATTCAATGGCTGGAGATACTAGGCTCTATGATCTATAATTGGAAACAATTAACCATGGACTTCCAATGGGATAATCAAGCACAAAGATTATAAGGAATTCACCAATCCATTCAAGTAATATCATTGATGTTGGTTGTGAAAGAGATGCGCCAAGGCCAAATGTTATTTGCCATCTACCTGCAAGTTGTCAAAAAGTCCATTTGGGTAGCCACCAATCCAAACATGCAACAAACATTAAAGGACTATAAAGATGTGTTCAAGGAATTAACCACATTACCACCCTTAAGAGATATTAACCACCAAATTCCCCACAAAGAAGATACTCGACCCATCAATGTATGACCCTATCAATATCATACTTCCAAAAAGTAGAGATCGAAAAATAGGTCGAAGAGATGCTTAACATGGGAGTCATTCGACCCAGCACCAGCCTATTCTCATCTCCCATTTTGTTGGTGAAGAAGAAAGATGACACTTAGCAATTTTATATAGCCTACTGGGCACTAAATGTAGCCAATATCAAAGACCAATTTTCCATCTTTATGGTAGATGATATGCTAGACGAGTTGTATAAAGTAGCCTATTTCACCAAACTTGACTTGAGAGCTGGCTATGAGTAGATGCTCTTGATATTCCAAAAACTGCCTTTATAACCCATAATGGCCATTTTTAGTATCTCGTTATATCTTTTGGTTTATGCAATGCCCCTTTCACCTTCTAAGCCATTATGAATTCGATATTCCATCCTCATCTTCGCAAGTTCATACTAGTCTTTTTTGATAATATTCTTGTTTATAGTCTTACCTGGGAATTACATATAGAACATGTTAGAACCAAACTAGATATCCTAGGACAACATCAATTTTTCTTTAAAGCAAGCAAATGTGATTTTAGCAAATAGGAACTAGAGTATTTGGGTCAAATTATGATGCATCAAAGGGTAAAGGTAGACAACAGAAAAATTGAGATCATGGTAGCTTGGCCACAACCTGCTAATATTACTAAATTACATGAATTTTTAGGCTTGATAGGTTATTATAGAAAATTTGTATGGGGCTATAGAATTTTGCCTCGCCCCCTTACCAATCTCCTCAAAAAGGGAAGTTTTTAGTGGATTGAAGAAGTAGCAGGTGCATTCAAGCTGCTCAAGCAAGCCATGACAACTATCCCAACTTTAGCCATGCAAAATTTTAATGACTCTTTCATTGTTGAAACTGATGCTTCAAGTGAAGGGATTGGTGTTGTCCTTACTCAGCAGGCTAGCCAATTGCATTTATGAGTTGCGCTTTAGGAATTAGTAAACGAGCATGGTCCATCTATGCCAAGGAAATGCTCGCAATTGTGAAAGCTATTTGAACTTGGTGGCCCTATCTTTTAGGCAAGAAATTCTTCATTCAAACTGATCATAGGAGTCTCAAATATTTTTTGGATCCACATGTGGCTATTCTCGAGCAATAAAAGTGGGTAGCAAAACTTTTGGGCTATGACTACGAAATTCTTTACTGACCAAAACATGAAAATTCAGTAGCTAATGCCCTCTCTCGCCACCCTGATAACCCTCTCCTTAATCATCTGTTTGTTCCCCAGGTTACTCTTTGGGATGACATGAGAAGGGCGGCACAAGATGATCCGTATATACAGCAAGTGTGCTGCCACTCAACTATAGATCCCACTGGTCCATACTCAGTGTAAAATGGTCTCTATTTTTACAAAAAAGAGTAATTGTTCCACAAGTGCTTCGCAACCAGCTGCTACAAAAATTTCATGATAGCAAAATGGAAGGGCATTCTGGTGTATTGCGGACATTCAAAAGGTTCACTTAACAATTTTATTGTCCATCCATGTACTAGTCCGTCCAAGACTATATTACATAATGTGAAGTTTGCCAAAGAACCAAAATTGAAACTCTAGCCCTAGTAGGATTACTTTAGCCACTTTCCATTCCCTATCAAGTGTGGGATGATATTAGTATAGATTTTATTGAAGGCCTTCCATCCTCCCATGGCAAAGATAATCTTTTAGTGGTCGTTGATAGACTAAGTATGTTCATTTTGTTGATTTATCTCACTCATTTTCTACAAAGATTGTAACTTTAAATTTTGTAGAGTACATTATCAAACTCCATGGCATGCCAAAATCAATCATTAGTGATCACGACCCCATCTTTATCAGCAAATTCTGGCAAGAGTTCTTCAATGTGTCAGGAACCAAGTTGAAATTAAGCTTCGCCTACCACCCACAGACTGACAGACAAACTAAAGTTGTTAACCACTGTGTTGAACAGTACCTTCGTTGTTTCATCCATCAATGGCCATGAAAATGGTATAGTTATTTACCTTGGGCAGAATTCTGGTATAATACCACCTACAACAGTTCAATGGGGATGATACCTTTCCAAGTGGTTTTCTCCATCCATTCAACTTTATTTTGATGGGTTCTCTTGCGTTAATGGAGTTGATCAAAGTCTCTTATATTGGGATGAATTGCTCCAACACTTGAAGAAGAATTTGGACAAGTCAGCAAATCAAATGAGACAAACAACAGACAAAACGAGGCATAATGTGGAGTTTCAGGCAGATGATATGGTCCTTCTAAAGCTATATCCTTATCGCCAATAAATTGCCTTCAAACGAGTTCATTAGAAACTTGCTAGCGATTGGCAATGTTGCTTACCAACTCCAATACCAACAAGCGCAAAGATCTACCCTATTTTTCATGTCTCTCTCTTGAAGAAATATGCTACCCTAGAGCTTCCACTTATTACCGATGAAGTTGTAGCTTCTATAGAACTGGAGAAAATTTTGTATACATGCTGGTTTAAACAGGGCGATAAATTTGTTAAAGAGAGCTTGGTGAAGTGGAAGCAATTGCCTACTGTAGATGCTACTTGGGAAGACACAACATTGCTACATAATCAGTTTGCTTATTTGGACATTGAGGATAAGGATCCAATTGGTGAGGGGAGTATTGTTAGGCTGAGAAGATTTGACCAAAACCCTAAAAAGAATCCTAAGTTTTTAGCTTGAGTTAGACCAAGTTCCTTCTCAGCCTGAACACCTAAGAAAAATCCCAAGTTTTAGCTTGAGTTAAATCAATTCCCTTTTATTTTATTTCTGCTGATGTTTTGTATTTCTGCTAATTTTAAGTTGTTGCAACTTGCATTCTTGAATATAGGCTAATTTGTTTCTTGAGTTGTAGATGATCTGCTAACCTTAACTCTATTTATTGGAACGTTAGCAAATGAATAAAGCAAGTATAATTTTCCTACAATCAATTGTGATTTATCTTTCACCCAAAGAAAGTGAGTGTTCTCCGGATTTGCTTCGGCTGATACATAGGGACCTATCAATTGGCTGCCCAAAAGGATGGAGCGGGACGAATGCAGCTGCTCAATTACCTCTGCTTTGCGGCCACAAGAGCAAGCTGAAAACATAGACAACGAAGACACGACAATGCAGCTTCAGCCTACATATTTTACGTAATGCTAACATTTTTAGAGGCATACGTTCAGATTCTCCGATGTGGAAGAATTGCTTATCAAAATTCCATATCTGCATCTCTCCTTGTTGGAAACAACAATATAAGAGGGAGAAGGAGAATGTGAACAGGGGGAGGAAGCCAGTGGTGTATGCTGGTATCTATTCAAAGTCCATTTAAAGAGGAGGACTTCAGTAGGCATTTGAAGTTTTGAAGTAGTTGATGGGGTCCTCCATGGTCGCATTAAGAAAGTGGTGGCTCCAAAAGCAGAGGTGTTGTGGTTGATTGAAAATGGGTTTCTGAAAAAGTTATCCATCAGATTTAGGGCTGGACAGTGCTATGATAGGCGTGGAGGGATGCAGGGTAGAAATGTGCCAATTTTCACCGTCGGCTTTAATCCATGGGCTTGTTTGTTTAGCATGAAAAGAAAACTCCGAAGGAAAGAAGAAAATTTCCAATCTCCCGACGTGATATGCGTTTATACATGATATTTTCTGCATGTTGGTTCAAACATGCTCAGGATTAATCGGCCAAAAAACAGTTATTTTTGGTGCTTACGAACAAGTAAAAATTTGATGTTTTTTCCTAATATACAGAAAATACACTTCATTAAATAAAATAAATTGATAAATTACAACCTCTTCTTACTAATCGATCAATACTCTTCCTCTTTCAGCAGCCTGCAGACAACCTCTACAACCTAAGGGAAATAATTTCCTGTCACCCTGTCCTCTATGATTAGTGTAAATTACATAATGAAGTGGGCAGCCCCAATGGCTTTGGCGGGTCTTTGTTTGTGTCGCCAAAACCCTCGTGAGTAAATGAGTGAGCAAATAGACTCAATCCAACGAGGCCATGCGCTTACTTATCAGCAACTCTTTCGGCCCTGACCCAGAACATCTAAGTGGTAGATAGAGGCCTATCTGCAGGACACCTAAAGGGCCTAAGGATAGAGCTAAGTTTAAAAGTGAGCCGTACATCATATATATTCAAGAAAAAAAAATTTATGATCATTGGTTCCCTATGCTATCCAATATCATTTGCATGTATAGATAAAAAACAAACCTTTAATCTATATGGATATTATTTTTATAATAATATTATTTACATTTTTAATTAGACCCATATATTATGTTTAAAAGTCATGACATGAGTAATATTTATTTAAAAATAGATACTTTATCTTTTTGCCCTTACAGCCCAGATGAAATAATCAATGTTTCTGAATTTTTATCTTATAATAGTAAATTTTGAATAAAATAAAATGAATAATTTAGATATATTAAATAAAATAAATAAGGTCCATTTTCTTACTCTCCGGAGAGTGCTTTATCTGATCCTCTCTCTTTAAAAGGAAACATTTCCTTAATAACTAAAAGAGATACCAAGGGCATTTGATAATTTTCTTAATGAGAGTACAAAAAAATGATGAATAGGCTTGTTTTAAGATCTCCACCTCTCTACGACCTTTGATTGAATGCAATAAAGTTTGGTATGATTGAATGGGTATTAGTATCAAAACTTTGATGGGATCTGGAAAGGTTTCATGGATTTGATGTATGATTTTGGGGGTTTAGGTATGTATATATATATATATATATACACATATATATATACATATATATATATATATAAATATATTTATATATATATATATGTATATATATATACACATATATATATACATATATATATATATATACATATATGTATATATATATATATGTATATATATATATATACCTGAGTATCATTCACCACAAATTTGTACCCAAATGACTCCTTTTTATGTGCCGGATCGAGTGCTTGCCGTGCTGCTTAAGGCTGGAGGTGCTGGAATTTATAAAGCTCTTGCAAAATTTAAGAACTTTGTAGAATATTTCAAAGTATGTTTACTATTGAAACATTTCAACGACACTTAAGAATTTATAAAATTTTATAATAAAATATAAAATTACTTATTATTTAATTTTATGTAAGAAACCGTTTTGAAAAACGTCCCTATTTTGGAATGAAGATTATAAGAAGCAAAACCTTGTGCCACTCTAGAATGGCCCTATCGCAAACTTGTGCATGTCAAACCTTATAGACACCACACGCACATATTCATTGAAATGGTCTAAGAAGAAGATAATTTTAAAAAAATATGGATCATTCGTGGTTGGAATTTTTTATCTTCCCCTTTTTACTCAGCACATTACAAATTAGAATATAAATCTTAAATATGCTAAAATCAAGTTAAGAAAAAATTTGGTAAAAATGATAGGTTGGTTAAGCATTTACAACACTTCTTTTTTATAGCATTCAAAGTGGAGGAATAATATTACGCTTCCATTAGAGGAGTAAAACATCCAGGTGAGGACATAGGGTAGCAAGCTAATCAAGAGAGTGAGAGAGTAAAGCATTGGGTTAAGACCCCAAAATGCTTGATTTTTTACGTGCTCTAAAAATATTAACATATATTTTAATAAAATCATATTTGTTTATATTTTTATAGACAATGTATCTGAATTTTTTTAAAATATTAGTTATTATTAAAATTAAATTTGTAACAAAAAAGATAAAATAGATAATTTTGTATGATAAGGCATACTAAAACATCATATTATTATGAATATTATAATTTATTTTATTATTAATTTTTTAGTTAAATAAAATAAGTCGTTTGCTGATAACTATTTCAATTAATGAATATAAAATGTTTAGTTTTTATTTGAATTTAAAAAGGTAGGGTTCACATCTCTTATAATGAAATTGAAGTCTTATCTTTTACTTATAACATTTTTAAAAATATTAATGACCTATTAAGGAAAAATAAATAATTAATAACTAAATTAATTATTATTACATGATATGGATCGGCTTTTAGAACTCTATATACTGTTAAAAAAATAAAAAATACAAATCCCTGGAATTATTTGTAGATATAGAACAATATTCATAATCTAAATGCTAAAAAAAGTTAATGAAATGTGATATTTTTAAGAATTATGAACTTCAAAAGATAAAAAATAAAGCAAATACAAAAGTATTAATTCATGCAAATATATATATATATATATATATATATATATCATAGTGACTAAAATCTATATATCTTGAAAAAGTTACCATCTGCTTAGTCCATTAAATTTCACTGTTTAATAATATTATATAATTTTTTAAGCCTTAAAACCCTCTTAAGGAAAAAAGAAAAATATTATGGTTACGCAATATAGTCTATGTCGAACATACGAGATTAGATAGTAGTAAATATCTCAACCCTAATTTTTTCTGTAGGTATTTTTAATCATTTGCTCACATTAGTAAACTTTTCACAGTTTTTTGGGTGCTTTGAATTATTAGAAAAATAGAAAATTTGAATATGCTAATAGTACCCTTATTTTGATTGTTATAAAAAATAAATGAAGTATATAATTTACTGAGAAGGACCTTCCGGTCAGCATAAATGATTTTTATTTAATGAAAGATATTTTAAACCAAATAAGTACCCTTAAAGAAATGGAGCATAATAAAATATCAATGATACTGCGGGGGTAGAAGGCCTACTTCTGATTTTTTTTTATTTTAACAATAAAATATTTTCAACATTTTTGTCGCTTTTTATGAATTATAAGACTACGAAGATCAATAAATAAAATACATAAGTATTAGTTCATGCAAGTGTATATAGATATATTATAGTGATTGTAGCCCATGTATTTTAAAGAAATTACCATATTTCTACTTCATTGAATTTCACTATTTCTTAGTATTATATTATTTTTTAAATCTAAAAACCCTCTAAAAAAACCTCATGCTTATGGGGGTATAGTCACATATAAGGCATATAAGAGTTGATGTTTCATTCTAATTCTTCTATAAGTTTCACTAATCGTTTGCTGATATTAGTCAACTATCGTAATTTTCAAGATCCTTTAAACTATTAAGGAAAATAAAAAATAAGAATCTGCTGGATTATATAGATATATAATAGTGATCTTAATCTAAATGCTGTAAAACATTAATGAAGTATGTAATTTACTAAATAAAACTTCTTAGTCATATCAAATGATTTTCGTTATGTGAAAATATTTTAAACCAAATAAACACCCTCAAAGAAATAAAGTACTATAAGGTACAAATGATACTACGAATGTAGATACCTACTTTCAATTTTTATTTTAATAATAATTTTTTTCCGCATTTTTGACTACTTTTCATGGATTATGCGTCTCCAAAGATCAATAAATAAAATATAAAAGTATTAATTTATGCAGGTTTATGTAGATATATTATAGTGATTATAGTTAATGTATTTTGGAAAAATTATTATATGTATAGTTCACTGAATTCCATTATTTTGTAGCATTATATTATTTTTTGAACTTTAAAATCCTCCTAAGAAACAACAAAAAAACTTATGGTTATGAGGGATAGTCAAATATAAGGAATTATATAAGAGTAAATGGCTTCATCCTATTTATTTTTAGATTTTACTAATCATTTGTAGACATTAGCCAACTCTCATAATTTTCAAGATCTTTAAACTATTAGAGATAATGAAAAATATTAATTTACTAGATTATATGTAAATATAAATAGTACATTTAATCCAAATGCTATAGAAAACTCCTAAAGTGTGTAATTTTGTAAAGAAAACCTTCCGGTTAGTGCATTGTTTTTTTTTTTTTTTATTGTAACAAGAGTATTTAAGCCAAATAAGCGCCCTAAAATAAAAAGTATAATAAGGTATAAAGGATACTCTGAAGGTAGAAGACCTACTTGAAATTTTTTATTTTAATAATAAAATATCGTTGTCATGTCTAACTACTTTTATGAACCATGCATCTCAAAACGATTTAAAAATAAAATAAAAATGTATTAATTTATGTGGGTATATATATTTCATGTGCAGTCCCAGAAGCTGAACAAGGGAGGTGCGATCTCGGAAGTGAAACAATGAGGTGCGGTCCTCGAAGCCAAACAACAAGGTGCGGTCTCAGTAGCAGAACAACGAGGTGCAGTCCCTGAAGCAGAACAAGGTGTGTGGTCTTGGAAGCAGAAAAGCAAGGAACAACAAGGTACAGTCTCGAAAGTAGAACAGCGAGGTGCGGTCTTGGAAGCGAAACAACGAGGTGCAATCCCAAAAGTGAAACAACGAGGTGCGGTCCCAAAAGCAGAAGCGGAACAACAAGGTGTGGTCCCAGAAGCTGAACAACGAGGTGCGGTCCCAGAAGTGGATCAACAATGTGCAGTCTCGGAAGGAGAACAACAAAGTGCTGTTAGGGAAGTGGAACAGCAAGGTGTGGTTCCAAAAGCAGAACAACAAAATGTGGTCTTGAAAGTAGAACAACGAGGTGTCGTCTTAGAAGCGGAACAACAAGGTGTGGTCTTGGAAGCGGAACAACAAGGTGCGGTCCTAGAAGAGGAACAACAAGGTGCGGACCTAGAAGCAGAACAGCAAGGTGCGGTCCCAAAAGCAGAACAACAAGGTGAGGTCTCGGAAGCAGAACAAGGAGGTTCGGTACCGAAAGCAGAATAGCGATGTGCAGTCCTAAAAGTGGAACAACGAGGTGAGGAAGCGGAACGACAAGGTGTGGTCCTAGAAGCAGAACAGCGAGGTGCGGTCTCGAAAGCAGAACAACGAGCTTTGGTCTTGGAAGCAAAACAACAAGGTGTAGTCTTAGAAGCGGAACAACGTGGTGTGTCTCAGAAGCAGAACAATGAGGTGCGGTTCTGGAAATGAAACAAGGTGCTGCACCAAAAGTAGAACAGTCAGGGGAGTTCCTTGTAGTGAGTTTAGGTAAGGCCGATACTGGTGGGAGCTATTCTCAGCCCTTCAATATCTTTACAGGTAACACTTTTCCCTTGGTTTATCTGATTATGGTCATGTTGTATGTTTGTTGATTCGTGTTTGTCTTTTTGTCTTTCAGGGGAATCACTTTCTTCTGCTGATGTTTTGCATTTCTTGAAGTGTTCTGCTTCGCCCGCTCCTT
Organism: Pouteria campechiana; assembly: GCA_036873735.1. NCBI lineage: Eukaryota > Viridiplantae > Streptophyta > Magnoliopsida > Ericales > Sapotaceae > Pouteria > Pouteria campechiana. The sequence goes on from JAYJMB010043221.1 coordinate 41,899, forward strand.
CGAGTTTTAGTCATCCCATTCGCTGCCAGAGGGTTAACATATCTGCTTAGGAGAAGGTGCTACTGGCTCCTCTAGCTCTGGAAGCAGGCAAGGCTCCACTTCATCCCTAAGCTCTTCTCGCCCGGTCTCCTTGGTGGCTTCATTGATGAGTGGTGGTGTCACTATCACCTCGTTGCTGGACCAACCTAACTTAGCGCAGCTCTATGTCAACAGATTAGCATGCATAGCTGGTCGTGCTCATGCTCAAGAATTAAGCAACGATGAGCTAAACTCTGAGTCTGCTTTCGACATTATTCGACGGTCGATCCACCACCGCGCGTATGTGGACTGACAAAGTGCAGCATTGAATCAGTTGGCACAAGTCAGTCGGCTACTAAGGGATATGGAAGTGAAGTTGGCTCGGGAGCTTGAGCGTTCTTCATCGATTGTCAATTTGGAGCTTGAACGAGACTAGGCTATTGCAGAGAAGGCAAGTCTGCAGTCGGCACTTGATGAGAAGCGTAGGCGCTTCTTGGAGTCAGAAGAAACAACTTACGCGCTAAAGATTCAAGAGGAGAACCTTATTCGAGAGCGTGATGCAGCTATTGAGGAAAGGAGGCTTGCAGAGTTTGCCCGTGCGCATGCAATGGCTACTTGCGAGGTGGCTGAGTCAGAACGCGATGCTGCCATAGAAGCCGTTGAAGCTAAGGTAGCAGTCTTTACAAGCCTTAAGGTGGAAGCAGGGCTACGAGAGGACTCACTGAATTGGAATGTCTCGTGTGACGAAACAGATTGCTTCCTTAAGGGAGAAGCATGCTTCTACCTTGCAGCAGGTCCACAGAGAGCGCCTAGAGCAGCTAACTTTGCTTCCTGAATTTCATGAATTTATCCTGAGCTAAGGGGCAAAGATGTATTCACAGGGCTTTTCTTCTTGTAAACGGAAGTTATATCGCAGACTTCCCGATGTTGACATAAGCGATATCGTCCCTGGGAGTCTGATGATGATGTATGAATTTTAAATGATGAAATGAAAACATATTATTTTCATTGAGTCGTGCGATGTTGTGTTCTTTTTTGTTTGGGATCCTTTGTATTTGTGGGGATTTGTGCCCTTTTGTTTGGGGGACTTCTTACCGTTCCCTTCGCGGCTAGGTGAAACATAGAAACATGGAAGTGTGAGCTAGACTTCTTACCGGCCCTGTAGAAATATGGAGCTAGACCTCTTACCAACCCTTTCCATTAGGGCTTGGGTCATCGAACTTTCCCCTTAAGCCATAAAAACATGGAGGCGTCGGTTTGGACCTCTTACCAACCCTTTCTATTAGGACTTGGGTCATCTTACTTTCCTCTTGAGCCATAAAAATGTAAAGGTGTGGTGTTAGACCTCTTACCAATCCTTTTGATTATGGCCTAGGCCATCTTACTTTCCTCTTGAGTGGTAGAAACATGGAGGTGTGGAGCTTCACCTCTTACCAACCCTTTTGATTAGGGCCTAGGCCATCTTACTTTCCCCTTGAGTTGTAGAGACATGGAGGCTTGGGGCTGGATCTCTTGTCAACTCTTTCGATTAGGGCTTGGGTCATCTTACTTTCCTCTTGAGTTATAGAAAATGTTCTTATTTAGGTTTCATCAAAAAAATAATGATAGGATTGGATAGCAAGTAACAGGAGAAAATATTTTGTAAGTGCCTAATTGTCACACCATGGAGGATAGACTTTTATATGAATAATTATTTAGTTGAATAGGAAAATATTATTGATAATACATCCTTAGATGATCTATGTTCCATGTCTGTGGAACGCTCTTACCATTAAGCTGTTGCAACCTTAGGGTCTATTTCCTAGGACCTCGTTGATTCTATATGGTCCCTCCCAAGTGTGGGCAAGTTTCTCCCTTATGCCAGTTGGGTTGCTGACTGATGCATCTCGGAGGACCAAATTTCTTTCATAGAAATCTTGAGCTTTGACCCTTTTGTCATAATATTGCCTTACTTGACCTTGGTGTCAGGCAACTCTTGCTTGAGCATTGAGCCTTACTTCACCAATTAGGTCCAAGTTTACTTATAAGACATCATTGTGTAGTTCTGGGTAAAAGTTTTGGGTTCAGGCTAATGGAATCTGTAATTATATTGGGATAATTAACTTGGATTTGTATACTAGCATGAATGGCGTTTCACCTGTGGATCTTTTGAGGAGTGTCGGGAGTGCGCATAGTACTTTTGGAAGTTTGTTTGTACTAGTTATTCTTGAATCTTTCCAATTTCTTTCTCAATCCTTCCATAATGCTTTTAATTGTTGCTTCTGCTAACCCATTGGTTTGTGGATAAACTACCGAGAAGAACTTGAATTTCATGGAAAGCACAAAAATTTTGAAATGGTTTGCCATCGAATTGGGTTCCATTATTTATGATTAACATTTCAGGGAGCCCAAAATGGCACATGATGCTCCCAAGTAGAAAATCTTTTGCCTGTTCAACTAATATGGATCGAGTTGTCTTGGCTTCTAGCACTTTTGTAAAGTAATCAATCGTAACAAATATGTACTTTTCTTCTCCCTATGGTTGGAGGGAATGGGGCAGGATAGCTATTCCCCACCACCAGAATGGCTATAGGTTATTAATAGTTATCAATCTTATTGTAGGGATTGTTGGGATATTTGTGTGCTTCTAACAATTATCACACTTTATGAGGTGTTCTTGTGAGTCTATTGTCATAGTGGGCCAGTAATATCCTTATCTAATGGCTTTGATTGCAAGGTTTATCACTCCCACATGATTGAAACACCCCCCCTCCATGTATTTGATTAAAAATTTTTCATTCTTCATTTTCAGTTACGCACCAAAGATACAAATGCATGTGTCCTCTATGATATAGTTTATCATCAAAGTTCCAGAGATACAAGTGCATGTGTCTTCTATGACATAGTTTATCATCAAAGTACACAAACTTGTCAACAAATTGGATCAACTTTTTTTATTCTTGTGGATCCACTGGCTTCTCTCCATTTTTTAAGTAGGCATGAATTGGATTCATCTAAGAAGGCTCTTGATTTTTTATAGCAATTTGTTCAACCTCAATGGTACTAAGGCCAATGAGGTGCTCCAATAGAATAGTTCTCTGTGAGATGAACGATGGGGCAGCGACAAATCTCGATAACTTGTCTGTTTTTTGTTCTCCTCCCTTGGGATCTAAATTATGGCAACATTGGGGATCTATTCCATCATCTCTTAAGCTGCTTACAAGTATCACACCATCATTGGCTCTTTGGCTTCATATTATCTTAGTAATTATTTTATCACCAACTTGGAGTCACAGTGAATTACTTTCTCTTTGTTTGATGAGCTGTCTGTTGAACCAAATGATGCATATGACAAATAGTTAGGTTTTGATAATGAACAACAACATATGAGTGAACATGTATGGTACTAACAGTTATGTTCACAAGCATTGAAGAAACAGATACGAGAATATAGGAAAACAACTCAAATGGAGTGGACAGCGCACATAGTGAATACATATGCAAGCACAAACCACTAATAGAAAAGAAGACAAGAATGCTTAGAAAGAATAACACTGAAAGTTTAAAAAGAAGCCATTAAGTATATCTATAGCTATGAAGTTCAAGCCTCAACGAGTAATCAGATAAATCTTCTATAAATAAAGTCAGCATCTATGAGCATATGTCTACGAAAGATTCAGACAAATCATTCAATGAACAAGTTAGATAAACTTCTTTTAATCAACACTTGTCTACAATACAAAGACGAGTTCACTTTGCAGAAGCAAAAATGAAACAGAGCTGAAATTAAACAAATAAAGAAGCCAAAATGAAGTCAAAATCACTCAAGCATTTGTCTCTCATAAAGCTCATCTAAAAACTGAAGAGGGCAAGAAACTTGTCTACAATCTCTTTAGAAAATATAGAAGATGAAGTAAAAGTGACATAGTAGCTATAGAAGAAAACATTATCTTCCATCTCCATCTACAAGAGTTGTTTACCACTTGCAACAGTCAAACTATTAGACAACCATTGAAGAAACAAATCATCTATGACTCAACAAGTTATCTATTACTTCAAACAGATAACCCATAATATGAACGATTAAAAAAAGGATTTGTTTGCATGCCACAACTTCGTTTATCACTTACGATAGATAAACCAATAGACAAACCATTTGGAAAACTTTGTCTATGGCCTACAACTTAGTCTACTGATTCAACAGACAAACAACAGACAAAGTCATTTTGTCTATCAGGGAAGGAGCCTTGTCTACCAAGAAATATCTTCTGCTACTTACAACAGACAAAGCCACTTTAGCTGATAAAAAGAAAACTTCGTCATGTGAAAATCACTTTGTTTGCTGTAAAGAAGCTTTGTCCACGCCACAAAGATCGTTTGTCACTTACAACAGATAAAGCAATAGACAAAGCTGCCTCACCTATTGAAGAAAACTTCATCTACTAAGAGAACATCATCTGATGTGCAATAAAGAAGAAGAATTTTGTCTGTGCTTTCTATAATTCATCTGTTACTTATAATAAACAAACCAAAAGACGAAGTAAAATTTTGTAACAGTCTCTAATAAAGATGAAGTTATCTATTATGTGGATCTACTCAAAGCAAATTTGTTTATTACTTACAAGAGAGAAATTTAAGACATGATCAGACAAAGTTCTTAGATAAAATATAGCATATCATGAAGAGTAGAAGCCACCCGGACTCAACATTACTGATTGCACTCTCCAGTCAGAATCTTATTCAAAGAAAATTTTCTTAAAATGGATCAGACATTTCAAACTTAGCTGAAGATGGAAAGAAATTCAAAGGAAAATAGCCTACACTTTGATAAAGGTTGCAATGTTCAGAGGTTGTGTCCCTTCAAGCTTAATGAGCGCCTTTCTAAAATAATGAAAGAGTTAGTCAAGCATTTGGTGTTTTCTAAAATCGTAAAGGCATCTTCTTTAAGGATGGTGCTGCAGGGTTTCCAGTTACAAGTGAGTTTCTCAAGAAGATAATTTTTCAATGAAAAAAATCAGAATGGTCTTCAACATTCGAAAGAAAGCCAACTACCTCTAATGGGCAAAAATTTCTAAAGAAATATAAAGGTAGTGTAATGTTGATGAAGAAGGTTGAGGAAGTTGAGAGAAAAATCAGAATAGAGTTTAATCAATTAACATCTCTCACTTAGGCTATGCTTCCTCCTAGATAATCAATCTCCATTGCATTGATAAACAATAAGTCTAAAAGTTATATCTTACACATACATCTAAAGTATTGATATCTAATGAGCTTCAATGAGATATCATCTTATATGTGCTCAAAATATATACAAATCAGCCTAAGAAAAGAGGCAATGAAATGTGCAAAAATATTGTTGTCAATAAGCTATATGAGTTGGTGATGAGCTTAAGAAAACCACATTGTATGAGTTGTTGGTGAGCACTAGAAAACTAACAAGTTTGCTGGTGATCTTAGAAACTAATAAGTTTTCTAGTGAGCTAGTGAAACCAGAAGAGTGTTGGGAATATGTTTATGCTCCCTAAGCTAGAATCTAGAAGAGTGTTAAAAAACACTGTTTACGCCTCATAGAACTAAAATTTAAAAGAGTGCTAGGAGCACTAGTGTACTTTTATTATATGTGATATAGTATAACCCAAGGCACAATGAATATGTGCTCTTGGAAGAGTGGATGTAGGAACGGTGTTCCTAAACTACTATAAAAACTGTGTTATTTGTGTGTGTGTGTTTATGTATTTGTTTTATTCTTCATTACTTCATTAAGCATAACATTATCACTCATATCATCACACACACACACACAATAACTTGTCTGATTTAACAATGGCTAAGAGAAGTTAAATTCAGAAGTAAACTAGTCACTATGACCATATAAATAGATATGGAAATTACATATGTACTGTATCACTAGTTTTCCTTAGCTCATTAATTCTTATTGGGCCATAATTTTTATATGCACAATTCACCCCTCCCCTCTCGAGCTACTCATTTACATGGGACCAACACCGTCCACATTTAATTTCCATTAGGGGAATTGTCTAGCTAGGGGAACCTTTGCGAAACTTTTCTCTTATGGCTGAACCGCTTCTCTTTTGAGATTATTTAGGTATTGATGGATCCATCGGTGACATTGTAAGCTCTGGCAAAATTATCAATGGCATTGTAGGCTCTAGCGAAACCTCAATTTTGTTTGCACATTTTATGAGAAAATCAATCATTTATCCTTTGATAGCTATCCTTGGGAGGAATTTGATGTCGAATTCACTGAATTCAAAATACTGCAGCAATATCCATGCTGAAATGGTCAATGCGAAGGCCATCTTTTCTATTATGGTTAGTGACTTTAGGGCCTCTTAGGACCGTGCTATCATAATACACTGGCTTTGGTGTTATTTTTGTTCATAGAATAGCACTGCAACAACATTCTCGGATCCTACAGCCAAATAAAGGTACAATGTTTTCCTTCTTTCGGAAGTGCATAATAAGGGGAGAGAGGCAAGTTGTAGATTAAGTAGATGATTTTGATTCCTCATTATTGTCTTTCTTCTACGTGCTCATTTCGAGCTTTTCTTGCATACACTTAAAAAATTCTTGCACTTTTTCTTCATTAGTAGATTCAAACAGATGTGAACTTATGCTGCATTTTAATTAGTGCAATTCCTCTTTAATACAGGGTATTATCTTTTGAAAATTTAGATTGCTCAGAAAAATGATAAGACCTATCATACCAAGGCTTTGGAAGCCTATATCAAATCATTCAAGGCTTTTGACAAGTTATGCATGCAATGATAATAGAGCATGCCAATATACACTTCATCATTTTGAACAAGTCATTCATTACTTGGTGTTAGAGAACTCTATAACACAAGAACCCAATTATCCAGCTGGTACCATGCTACGTAAGATCCCAATACAAATGGGATACTTCTACCAGCTACTATGTGGTCCCATGAGATAAGGATTAGGGATGCATATTCTCTTAAAGTCCTTCTCTAGACACGAATCCATATCTCACTTACGTACAGGCTACATACGCATTTCGATTATGCACCCATGCTCAACTATAAATACACATAGGTATGTACCTCCGAATAGACATAAGCTCCCTAAGCTCTTTCTATTATCTTATTATTTTTAAAAGAGTCCCATTTATTAACTTGAGCGCCAGAGTGTTCATGCCGGGAACACCCCCAGCGTCCTCTGACCTTTTTCTAATCTTGCAGGATTGGAGGCAAGATTTTCTCAAAAACTACATCAGCATTTTGTTTGGGGATGACCTAAACATTGGCGCCGTCTATGGGAAACACTTTGCTACTTTCCCTTCCCCACACTTTCTTATTGCCCACTTACAAGCAATGCCCCCATCTCGCAAAAGAAGGCCATGCGATCCCTTACACGAGATCAACTTCAGTTCGCCCATCATCTGAACTTTTAAGATTCAACCCTTATATCTTTGCTCCTGGCCATGAGTCGATGAGTATCTAAGAGGAAGTGATAGCGCCAAGAAATGGTAATGCTCTTTTACCGGAAGTAGGAGCCATATGTTAGGCATCTTCAGCTTACCTGTCTTTTGCAAACCTCACCACCTTGCTTCCTAAACATGACGAACCAGGCCAAAATTATTGCTAAGAATTGCACGAAGCTTGCAACCTTCCACTGACCTCCAACTATCCCAGGTTGTCAGAACGCAGATGCTTTCGCTTCAACGACTTCATAATGTAGGAGCAACATCAGAATACAAGCTATCCCACTCCTGCTTCAGCTTTAGCACCCACTTTTGTATTTGCTTCAGCGACATTAGAACACAGGCTATCCAGCTCCTGCTTTCGCTTTAGCGCCCACTTTCACATCCGCTTCAGCAACATCAGAACGTTGGCTATCCTACTCCCACTTTTGCTTTAGTGTGCACTTTTGCTTCCACTTCAACGACTTCAGAATGTGGCAACTTTAGAAATCAGGCACTTCTACTTCCGCTTTAGCACTTGTGTTGTGCTCGTAACAGAGCTGCGCAATCATTGATCTGACCTTTGCTGAATGGAACTTGCAATGAACACGATGCTGAGAGAGGTGTTTCTGCTTCCACCAGCAGGGTCCATTGCGCTATCTCGTATCTTCATGCGTCACCCTACAACACATAGGACGAGATCGGTTTTTCTTGCCATCACTGATGGCTACCACACTATCACCATCGACTATTAGAATGTTGATCTAATTTGACCAAAAAATCCCCAGTGGTCATGCATTACCGGAGATCTCTCTCTTACCACTAGATCCACACTCTAATTGTCGAAAATCGAAAGACAAACCAACTATCAAAACTTCTTCCTCGCTATCGGGACTTTTTTCTTGCTACCAACGATGCTGTTGCCTCTTCTTTGACCAACCAATCTGTCGTCGCAGGCTTCTTCTCCCCAATTTGTTTCCCCATTCGAAGCAAGAAATTGAGGTCAATCAGATCTGCAACATTGGTTTTGGGCTTTAGTTGGATTGTAATTCTGCTCTTAATAATCTATAACCCTGTGATGTCCATCACAAGCATCTACAATCATTTCCTTATTTTTAGCTGATTCATGTTGATAATTTGGATTTTCTAGATAATACTTACAAATTTTAGCCACTTGCCAAATGACACACAGATCGATTCTACTTCCCAATTTCTGTCGGCATTGCTGTCATTCTTGGTTATTTCCATTACTTATTTGGGTGTCACAGTTTTATGCCCTTGCTCTTGGAGGGATAGGCCAAGCTTGGAGTGACAGGTGGCTCGGTTGCAGAGAAGCAGGGGGAATTGGTTTAGGGCAATTTTAATAAATTGGTTTATGAATTCCAGGTATTATGTAGTACAATAGTCAACTAATTTGGTTCTACCTTGTTTGCAAAGAAGACCAACTTGCACACTTGCTGTCATCTAACCCGCTTCCTCATCGTTGGGCCTTCATTCTTCTTTTGTGGTTGATAGTCTAACCACAGCCATAACTCTTAATAATGATCATCCTCTCCATCTCTCTTTATGAAATTTTTGATGCAGCTAAATGTACACTGCCATGGTTCAACTGCAATTTTGCGGTTCCATCAGTCATCAAGTGAACAACTGCAATTTCGTCAAAATGCCAAGCAGCCAAATGAGTGCCTCCGCGGCTTCAATCATGCACTTCCAAGGTTCCACCAGAAGCTCTCTTGCAGTTCCATCAGGAAACTTCTGATAACGTAAGGTAGCTAAAGGAAGTGACAATGCCAAATATAGTTTTCCAGTACACCAACATCTAGGGAATTAACTGTCCACCCCCCTATATGGTTCTAGTCGGTTCATGAGACTAGGAGCATCTCAGAAACCTAGTAGCACATTAAGTCACGAAATCCTAGGAAATGGAAGGATAAACATCGCAATGCTGGAACAAAAGAAAAATAAATTTGCTCCCGCAAGCTACGCTTGTTTTCGATAATGAGTCATGATCAAAACGTCAAAGTTTCTTCAAGTGGAATTTGGATCCGTTAGCTTCTCAGCTTCTCAGCAGCATTGCCACTTGTTGTGGAACCATACCTTTGGTGTGACCAGAGGCGTCGAAGTGAATGCACCCAGCGGACCTGCATACCTCCATAACATTTGGAAGTGAGCACTTCTATTTGGGCTGTTAATGACTTGGACAGTGAAAATCCTGCGGCCCCCAAGAAAGGTTTCATGCTCGATACTTGATGCTTTCATCTGTGCATAGATAACGAATCTGCCTGTGCTTGGTGTTGTCCATAGCATATGATGGAGTGGGTCGGTCTCATTGGACACATGGTTTTGTATCGAGCTCACGTCGCCTCCATGACGACATGATTTGCATTGAAAAGCGACCACTGCCACATCCATATCATTTTTTAGACTTTTCAATTTTTTGTTGAAAATGAAGCATGGTGAACCAGCAGTTTTCAAAGCAGCAGTCAAAAATTCAACCTTCCATCTAAGTAGTAGTCAAAAATTCAACCCTCCATTTAAGCAGTAGTCAAATATTCAATCCTCCATCTATGAACTACTTGGTGCTGCCTATGAGGAACCACACCAGTGTAAGGCATAAGGATGACAACAAGGTTATAAAAATTTAGCTTAGTAGATCGTATGCCATACTTGAGATGGAAATGGTACTGAGCCATAGATAGTTGGATGGATCTAAGAGTACAATACGGAGTAGTAAGCAACAAACACCTTTTCAGGGAGCGGACGCATATGAGAGTTTGAGGTGATTATGCCATGTGGCTCAAGGCTTTCCCGCAAGAGGGGAGTAGTGTCTTGCAGACACATGACAAGTGATCCTTCCAAAATTGATATTTATTGTCTTTTGAAAATGGAATATCTTTCAGCTTGACTTAACAGCCTCGCACAATTATCCTAAGTGCCCAAAAAGCACCTTACATTCATTCAAATATTTCATATTTATTCTAGGAGAGTGCCACGATGCTTTTTCCAAAAAGTTAAATAATTATTCTTTTTTGAAATGTCATCATCATTGGAATATTTTTAATATAAGGATAAGATTACAATATGCTTTAGCATGGATTCATGTTGCCTAAGCACTCACTCCAATGTGCATGAAATTTTTAGCAACCATCATATGCAACTGCAGCTCTGTGCAAGCAGCTCTAATCCATGTCTTAGCGGCTCTATAATGATGCTGGATAGAACTTGGTTTTGATTTTCAAAGAGAGTTACTAATAGTACTATGAAAATATTTTAGAATTCTCACATAAAGTAATTTTTTAATTATGTTTTCCAATACATGGTCATTTTTCAATGAAGGATAACTCCATTGCTTCTAATATTAGGATGCTGCGGGAAGCAAATTCAGTATTTTGAGTAGGTTGCCGCAAAAAGGCAAAAAAGTGGATTTGGTATTTTTTATATATTCTTGAGCGATGGATCCAGTATTTCTAAGATTACAGGTTGTCATGAAGACATATCCCAAGAACCTAAAATCTAAGGATATATTTTCAGTAAAATCTCATCTATCTACCCTTTCACATTAGTGTAAAACTAGTTTAATGAAGTAGTGAACAAGTTCTCATGAGTTATTCAAAAGAAATTTTTATTAAAGCTACGTCAACTTGCTAGTACTTTTCCTAATAAAAATTGGAACTGGTCAAGAAGACTAGTTTTGCAGTATCAAATCGAAGGTTGTGCCTGAACAGAGGTCATTGAGTTTTCGGTCCCGCTCTATGCTCGACCGCAAGGAGTTTCTGGTCCCACTATATGCCTGACTAGAAGGTGTTCCTAGTCCCGTTACACATCCGACCAAGAGGAGTTTTTAGTCCTGTTATATGCCTGACTGGAAAGAGTTTTCGATCTTGCTATACACCCAACTAGAAGGAGTTCTTGGTCCCACTATACGCCCAACTAGAAGGAGTTTCCAGTCTCAATATATGCTTGACTGGAATGAGTTCCTGGTCCTATTATATGCCCGACCAAGAGGAGTTTTTGGTCCCGTTATATGCTCAACAGGAAGGAGTTCCTGGTCCTACGATATGCTCGACCAGGAGGAGTTTCCAGTCCTATTAGACACCTGATTGGAAGGGGTTTTTGGTTCTGCTATACACTCGACCAGAATGAGTTTCTGGTCCCGCTATATGCCTGATCGGAAAGAGTTTTTAGTCCTGCTATATGCCCAACCAGAAGGAGTTCTTGGTCCCGCTATATGCCCGACCAGGAGGAGCTTTTGGTCTCACTATATGTCTAACCAGAAGCAATTTCTGGTCCTTCTATACACCAGACCATAAGGAGTTTCTGGTGTCGCTATATGCCAGAAGAGGAGTTTTTGGTCCCACTATATGCCCACTCAGAAGGAGTTCCTGGTCTTGCTATATGCCCGACCAGGAGGAGTTTTCAGTCCCACTATATGCCCAACTAGAAAGAGTTCCTGGTCCTACTATATACTCAACCAGGAGGAGTTTTTGGTCTTGCATATGCTCGACCAGAAGGAGTTTTTGGTCCTGCTATCGCCCAATTGGAAGGAGTTTTTTGTATTGCTATACACTTGACCGAAAGCCATCGAGTTTTTGGTTCCACTCTTGGAAAGAAAGAGCAGATTTAATAGAGGCCCTGAAGTTCCCGATGCGCCTAAACTAAAGGGCGACCTAAGTGGAGAGAGACCGATTTAAAAGAGTGGAACCAAAGGACAACCTAGGTGAAGTCATCAGAGTTATTGATTTCGTAGACCAGAATCGAAGGGTGACCTGAGTGAAGTCATTAGAGAGACCAATTCTGCAGAATGGAATTGAAGGGCGACCTGATTAAAGTTGTTAGGGTGACTGGTTCTGAAGAACGGAACCAAAGGGCTACTTGAGTGAAGTCGTCAGAGTTACCGATTCCATAAAATGAAACTGAAGGGCAACCTGAGTGAAGTTGTCAAAGAGACTAGTTCCGCAGAATAAAACTGAAGGGTGTCCTGAATAAAGTCGTAAGGGTTGCCGATTCCAAAGAATGGAACCAAAGGGCAACCTGAGTAAAATTATCAGGGTTACCAATTCTGAAGAATGGAACCAACGGGCGACCTGAGTGAAGTCGTTAAGTTTTCCATTTCGATAAAGCTAAAAATAATGGTAAAAAAGTAAGCACTAATAAAGGAGTGAAAGCTAAACAAAATAAAACCATCCTATGGCTTTTGAAAGATGAACATTGAATCATTTATCACACTTGTTGCATCTCAAAAGCACTATTCAGATAGAAAATGCAAAGCGTTGAAACATGCACTAGAAGATCAAGCAAATAAGAAGACAGGTTTCACTATTTATCCTTAAGGGGGGGGTTGGTGTTAGAGATCTCTAACACATGTACTCAATTATCCGACCGACACCATGCTACGTAAGATCCCAATACAAATGGGATACTTCTTCTAACTACTATGTAGTCCATGAGATAAGGATTAGGGATGCGTATTCTCGTAGAGTCCTCCTTTAGGCATGAAACCATATCCTACTTGCATATAGGCTACGTACGCATCTCGGCTAAGCGCTCATGCTTAACTATAAATACACTCAGGTATGTACCCCCTGAATAGACATAGGCTCTATAAGCTCTTACTACTATCCCATCAATTCTAAAAGAGTCCCGTTGACTGACTTGAGCATGAGAGTGTTCATGCCGAGAACACCCTCAAGATCCTCTAACATTTTTCTAATATTGCAAGATTCGAGGAGAGATTTTTTTGAGAGCCATATCAGCATTACATTTGGGGACAACCCTTACTTGGATTACTTACTTCCCATATAAAAGTTTTTTCCTCGTAAGTTTCATAAATGCAGCATCTAGATTTTGTTAATTTCCATCTGCATTAGATTAAATTTGTTAAGAATTAAAGGATATTCTTTTGAAAGCTATAAACCAAGACAAATACTCTACTGAAACAACTTTAATGGATTACTTTTATTTCCTAGTTTAATCATAACTAGTATTGAATTCTTTAAACTAGCATATTTATGAATTACATCATGTGAATGAAAATTGACTTCTTTGAAAGCTTCAAATGTCAATGTACTAGATCAACCGTTTTTCATTAATAATGAATCAAATATAAGTTTTCAATCAATTAGAACATAGTTATTCATTCTTATATTGACATTTCAATCATTATCTCGTGATTACACAGTGATTTAAAGTTCTAAATGAATTATTTGCCTCTTTGGCATTCTTATCCTCAAAACATATTGGTTATCCAAATAGTAGGTTGTTTCTTCATTTCTAGTTATTTCTAGGATTCTTTTTCTTATTTTAAAATTATATGAGAATTTTAATTTCTCTTAATTCCTTCTAGTCTTGGCTAAACTATAAAAATCCTATTCATGTAGAAATGAATCAATATTAGAAGCAAGCAAGTATGATTTTAAATGTGGATTATGATAGAATATAAAGAGATTTAAGTTTTAAATATTATACCTACACTTACCTTGCTTCCTTGACCTTTGGTTCTTGTTAATATTGTTTTTTCATTAAGTCTTTAGGAACCCTTTATTTCTTGGTGAAGCTTGATAATTCTTCTTTTCTTCATCTTCTTTCTTCAATGTATAGCTTCTTGATGAAAAAGGATCATCTATACCTCTGAAGAAAGTACACTTCTTCTTCTTCATTTTCTTCCTTACCATTGATCCCCCTTTTCTTTTCCTTCCCTTTTCTTCTTTCTCCACATCTTCCTTTTTTTATCCTCTTTCAATTTTTGTGTCATTTGCTATATTTCCAACTTCGTTTTCTCTGCAATCTCCTTTATTAATTTGTTTCTTATTCTCCTCTTAGACTTGCTTTAAATTTTTTCTTTCAATAGTAAGTCCTCCTTCACATATTTGGCTTTCTTCATTCTTTTCTTTTCAAGTCTCCATATCATTGTTTGCCTAATCTTTTTCTTAAAATCAATCTTTTCTTGAGATTCCCCCCCTTAATCTGTGATAGTTCTTTAATATGCAATTCTTTTATTCCCATAGATTCTTCATTTTTCTCCTCTTCTTCTTCTTTAAGAGATTGCTTCTCCTTTTCTTGTTCTTCAACTTCACTTCCTACACTCAAGTAAATCTCAATAGAAAGATTAATTTCATTTGAGTGCAAGTTACCTTGCCCTTAGAAAATGTCTTTAACTTGTACAACATTTCTCTTGCATTTGTATAAGTTAATACATATTTGTAGATGGTAGGGCAAAAGATATGAAGTAAGGCATTAATAGCCTTGACATTTTCTTGCCTTACACTTTCTTCATCTTCAGCAATGCCAATAAAAATAATCCTCCACAGCTCAAGGTCATTGGCCATAGGACATACTTCCAACCTTTTCTTCCATTATGAAAAATTGGATCCGTCAAAATATGGAAGTTGGGTGGTGGAATGTCCTTCACTAGACATGTAGGATGATAATACTAGGTTAGCCATTTGGACTGCTATAATTAGTTATGTAGCCTACTCTGATACCAATTGTTAGATCCGTTAGGCTCAACTTAACCTGATAAGGGATGAGTGAATTGGGTTTATAAAAGTTTCTTGCTCAACCCCTATTTAACTAAATTCTCTCTTTTCATAATTTTATACAATTTATAATAAGATAAATAATAAAATAGTAGAATGTAAGAAAATAGAGCAATCACAGACAAAAAGCAAGATATATAGTGGTTCAGGACAACCTATCTACTTCACTCTTCCAAAAGCATACCCCTTGTGCCTTAGGTTCCATAATCTCACTATAATTGAATACAAACAATGAACCTAGCACTAGTCTAAATTTTAGCTATAGGGGGTGTAATCAATTCACCAATTTGATTAGACACACTCTAACAATCAACTTGCTCTTCTTGATTCTAGCTTAAGGGGGCATATATAAATCAATAAGTTGTTTGTGAGACATACTCCAACAAACAAGCTTGCTATTATTGAGGTTAGTCTCCTCTAATAACTCAAGGTACACACAAATAAAGAAAGAAAGAATTATAATTTTTGACTAGTGTATCGATGTAAGCTTAAGGGAAGACTTGATCTTGAATGGCTCTTTGTGGTGAAGAAGATCTTTCCTTTGTATTGTTGAAGAAGGCCTCGAGTAAAGATTAGAAAGATGAAAGCTATTGAGTGAATATGAAGAAGTTTAAGCACTTAGCCTTGGGGATGCAAAGAATTTCTTGAAGGTTAAAGCTTAATCCCAACTTGAGTACTATAGACGGTTACGATTTTTAGCTGTGCCTTAGGTTATATGGCAGGCGGTATGGTGAACCGACTGAGGTCGGATCTCTGGCAAAACTCCTAAACCCATGTCTTTATCCATTGGCAAGCCGTATCGCGGGCAACTATGGTATTGGCTGCACTCCAGTCGATATGTGTAGGCAGCATGGGCTTTCCAAGCAATTTCTCCTTCATTGTTTAAGAAGGTCTAAAGACAGTTTTAAAACCTCTGAAGAAATGTGACAAGCGGTCTATTGTAGATCCTTTGGCTTCAACTGCACTAGCAAGCAATACCTAAAGCCTGCTATGGTATTGGTTGTGGATGTCCAGGGATGTCACTTCTTCCTGGAACACCACAGGTAGTTTCGATAGGTGGATACGATGCGGGTGTGGGGACAAGCGATAGGCACAGGTGGCTGTGGCCAACTTTGATATTTTTTATTTTATTTTCTAATGTAAATCAAAGTATAAGTAGCCATATGTGATTTACACAAATTATGTAACAAGCATATTCTAATCATGTTGTATATTTTCTAAGATAAAACTCATTTAAGCACTATATATATGATATATGACATTTCTTCATTTATAATCTTTCTAAATTTATTTCAAGTTTTCAAGTGAACAACTTATGTAATATGCTTGCTCATTTTTTGTTCTAATAATGTATTTATATTCCACGCATATCTATCTACATTTCAAGCTCCATTAGCTAAAGTATCATTAGCTTAAATCAAGTCTAGGATAAGTTTTGTTATCTTCAAAATCACACACCTAGATCTAACAGCAAAATCAAACTAAAATTAATACATGCCCTCCATTTGCAGCCGCATAACCACCCAACCACGCTATTCTAATTACTTGATTCGCATAGCCACCTATTAGTATTTTCACCCAGAATGACCACCCCAATCTATGGTAGGCTTTCCAACCCAACACTTCCTAAAAAGTCGATGCATCTATGTTAGTAATTGATTTGGGTTCACCTTCTATGAAAAAAATTTACTATATTGAATAGGCTATGATATACCTATCTGTGACTTAATTGTGACTCTTTTGCAGACAATGTTCTCTTCATGGAAAAGGAGGAATGTAGCCACATCCATGAGCTGAATGTTTATTTTCATATAGGATGGTAGGATTGAGAGTCGAAGTTTTCAGACTAGTTGAAGAATATGTCATATACTTGTTAGCATTCCATCCAAGCATAATTTTCTTTTCTGATTTGTTATCTTTCCATTTATGTATATAAGATAAAGGACTATTTTTATTAGACTTGTAATGATTTGCATAAAAGTCTTAATTTAATTTTTCTTAATTAATTTGAAACTTTGTAGATTTAGATTCAATTTTATTAAGAGAATTATCTATGTCTTCCATCTATGAAGCAGTAGGAGACATTTTTGTATTATTTTTTGGGATAGAAGATTTGACTTGGTCTAGAATTCCAATTCAAGACATACAACTATGAAATTCCCCAAATAGGCATAACCAAAGATGAATCAGAAAAAATATCAACTTTCATATGTGTCTTAGAGATGTTTTTGAAGACTGATAATGGTAAAATAGAATGATTTCTACACTCAAAATTTCATCAGTAAAAACTTTCGAATATGCTCATAAGTGAATCAGAAGCAATGCAGAAGAACTTTCTGCAATTAGAAGTTTGTCAAGAGAACTTTAGAAATGATGTCTCAGAAGATCGATAATAGTGAAGCTCATAAGTTTAGACGAAGTTTCTGAACTCAAAACCCCATCAAACGTTCTTTAGAATCTCTTTAGAGAATCATCTCTAAAGATTTCTCATGTCTCCAGAAGTAGATCACAAGCATTCTCATGCCTTCAAAAATAATTCAGAAAAAGCTTCTACACTCAAAAAAAAGTCAAAAGTAACTTTAAAGTTACACTCTGATAAAAAGCCAAGATAAGATTCAAGAATCTTATTAGAGGCAGAATTCAAGCTTCACAAATTAACCTCAGAAATTGTTTAGAGGCAACTTAGAAAACCTTCAAAGACATTCTTAAAAAGCCAAGACTTAAGAAGTTCATCAGAAACAAAAATTCAATTATTCAAAAACTCTTCAGACATTTCTCAGAAGTAGAAGCATGCCTGATGAATATATTAAAAACAAGATTCAATTTTTAGAAGAATCTGAAATGATCAACCATATAGAAATGTTATCTTTGCTACTAGTTCAAAAGTTCAATAGAAGAACCTCAGAAGTTTTGGTTTAAGTGCACAACGGTAACTCACAAGTAGATGAAGCTCAAAGGTTCTAAACACTTATCTCAGAAGTTTTAAAGCTAGACAAAAGAAGAAAATAATGACGAGGCTTTAAATCTACTTTTTCAAACGGTTGGAAAGCTACCCAAAATGCTTGTTACAGCCAAGATGTCTTCCATAACTTATAAAAGGAAGATTTAAACATCTGGAAAAGATAAATCTGAGAATAAGAGAGATAAGAAAATGTTCACTTAAGCATTTACAAAAAGCTCTCAGATTTAACTCCATAAGATCAACTCCATTGTGCAACATTCCAACAAGTATTCAAAGCAAATCATTCAACAACATATGAATTCTAATCTTTATTGTTCTTTATTTCCATATTCATTGTGTTTATATCACTACACTTTCTACACTCTGCCTATCAAGAGGCATTCACTTCTATACATATTATCTATAGTTTTCTCATAAGTTGTTGGTGAGCTTTGAAAACCAACATGTATAAGTTATTAGTGAGCTTCGAAAACCAACATATATAAGTTTGTTAATGAACTTCAAAACCAAAAGGTGTTAGTGGAACCTGAGCTTAGCAAGAGAGACTAACTTAGAAAAGTGGAGTAGGTACCGGTGAAGAGCCAACCTACTATAAAAACCATTATTTTAGTATGCTGTGTGATATTTCCTATTTTATTTTAGCACTACCTTTTGAACTTAGCCAAAATTTTTAAATGCTCAATTCACCCATCTCTTAAGCCACCATTAGCTAGGGACCAACACCTTCACCCTATGTCTTTTAAGAAAAGCTTCTACTTCCTTGATAAGTAAGTGTAGTACTAGTCTTAGTCTCTTACACTCTATTATCTTCTTTCATAGTTGTATAGTCTGTAGGGGTGATTTGGCTTATGGATGTGGTGAGCTTCATTGAAAAACTTGGTCCATTGGTGGTGAATTAAAGGCAATTTCTAACATAAGTTCCAGGCTTTGAATGCGATTAGTTAAAGCTCATAATTGTTTATTATTATCCCTAACATAAATATTCCATGATTCTTCTAACCTATCCAAGCATTCACTAATAGTTAGTTTAGGTTTTACACCTTTTGCCTATGTTAGTTGTTTTGCAACCGAGCCTTCCATTCCTTTATTCTTCATTACTTTTATATATAAAAAAAAGTTTCACTTATTAGCTTCAATGGTAACTTCTTAAGTTTGGATAAGATTTAACTTTTGCTTAACATCTTAGTTTTATCACCTTATCAGTTAACTTCATGAATAATCTTTCTAGCCTTCATGAGACCTACATTACTTAGAATAATTTAGTCTTCTTAGTTGTTTATATATGTATATATATATATATATATGTGTGTGTGTGTGTGTGTGTTTGTTTCTTTTACTTGTTACCTCATCCATTACATTTAACTGCTTAAATACCATATGTGATGCCCCAAACCCAAAATAGCATAAATTGCGTGAATCTCAGTTCTAAGAGTCAACTTCCCAAGATCAACTACACATTGGAGAGAAATAAAAATCTTATATATATATATAACAACTATCAACCAAGTTAGCCATTACATGTTACTCCTCAAGGAGTTTAAATTAAATTATTACATACCATAGTATAAAAGTCTCAAGAACAACATAAAACAAAACAAACTAGCTCGAGTCTCTCATCCTTCTTTTAGCCATATTGACTAGCATTTTCTTTTCTGACATAAAATAAAGCAAACATAAGTCCTAAACTTAGTAAGTAGGTGTAGCACCCTCGTCGGTCAACACTAATCAGGACGACATCACTGCCAATCAACTGATCATCTCCCTATAGTTATAAGATTGACTAAATAAGAATGGATTACATAAGCGCAAGCCTCATCATTGTAACTATACCAATAGCCATAATCCACAAGGCATACACATAATGTAAATATATGACTAAATAGAATATATCATATTTTAATATATATAATCTCTGATCAAAATTATCAATTATTACAAGTCTTACATATCAAAATGATACATTATGATCATATACATCCCATATGTCCACAAAACTCATATATATCATATGAAATAACTCGACTAACAAATTGCATCAATTCTCCCTACCTGGAGTTTCAACCCCAGATTGGGCCCCCTCAAGTAAACCTGTTAAGATTTTAAAATAGGGTGAGTTAGGAAACTCAGTAAGTAGGCAAGTAAAAGCAATGAATGACTTTCCTTGGTCATACTTGAATCATCACTCATTTTTTCATTAGCTAATCACATCGAACATAGTTATAAAATTTATACTAGGTTTTATATAAATCCTAGACATTAATCAAGTCTGACCATCAACCAATTCTATGACCATACCCAACCTAATGTCATGTTCATGAATCTTAGGCTACTACATAGCCCTATATAAGCAACAATTATGTAACATAAACAGACACTCTCAAATCATATCATAAATGTAAATTCAGATACAAAGTTCACTTTGGCCTAGACCCTCATGCCTTGTGAGGTTACCGTATACTTTTGTCCTAAAGTGGCAATGTATGACTTGAGGCCTATGATGCTAATCATGAGTAGATTACTCGCCCCATTGAGTTGTGGCCCCAACATCTAGCGAGGTGGATCACTAGGTAATGCATAGTTTTCCATAGTTACACTAAGCTCCCTCTCAAGCCCCACCAACCTCTACCTTTCAGCTAGTTGTGGCCCACTTGAAAGATCATCACCAAACCCAAATATTGGAAATCGCATATGCATCATGTCCTCAACATATGCATCTCATATCCATGCCACATGTCTGCTTGATCAAATCACCTATTACCTAAATCATGTGCATCTCATATCCATGCTACATTCCTGCCCGACCAAACCCGTTATTACGCAGGTCATGTGCATCTAATCGCATCTTACCATTCAAGCTTATCTCTTGGTCATATCGGCCGAGTAAACTGCTCCATTATCATTATGTGCACATCTAAATTACCTATGTTATCTTGCATGATGCATACCAAATATCATGCCATTTATCATCTATCACATGTGGCTTAAGGCTCGTTTAATGCATCATGCAACATCACTAACATATACAATCATGGTTCTAATACTTTAACATGTCACGCATGCTCTAGACTCACGCAACAAGGTTCATAAATAAGATATATCATTCACTTAAGCATTTCATCAAACACATATGGAGCAAAATTCACAAAATCATAAATCACAAGAGAAAATAAAGGAAAAATTTGTAAAGCATGCTCAATACAATAAAGCCGCATTCACGTTGTTCAAACCAAGAACTCAAAGCATAAATCCAACACAAATTCCTCATGATCCAAATATAGTACATAAGAATCATGTAAATGAAAAAAGAAATACATATGAATTAAAAAAATTATTTCCTACTTACCCAAAATCCAACGATTCAGGATCTCACACAAAACCCCTTGCTTTCTAAGGTTTGCAAATCAAACAACTTTTCTTCTAGGACTTGAATTTATTTCTTCCCATTTTCTCTTTTAAAAAATGGTTGTTATCTTGCAAAAGAAAGGATTCGTATTACTATTCACTATTTACTTTTCACAATTCATTATTTACTATTCACTTGCATTGTTCATAGTCAAAATTACTATTTAAAAATATTGTACACATACTATTCATTGTAAAAATCATTGTAAGTAAATACTATTTATAGTTACTATTCAAAATCTTTGTTCATGTGCCCTATTCACTATTACTATTCAGAGTGTTTGAATTTTATTTCTATTTTTCATCCATAAAAGCATATATATATATATATATGCTATATTCCCTAAACCTGAATTATAGGATTCATTCTACGTCATGAGAAGTTCTTTTCAAGATGCATGAGTAATATTAAAATCTTTGAACTATATGAAAACCTGATAACATTTCTTTTTCAACGAATAAAAAACTTATCAATTAAATTATAATTTCGCATCTAAATTCTCTCAAATTCTCATAATAGCATAATACTTGTAAAATACAACTATTTAATGAACTAGATCGACTAAAAATCAAATAAAATCTACTTACCTTAATTTCTTCTCCTCCACACTGCCTCTCTCACTTTCTCACTT
This sequence comes from Pouteria campechiana, assembly GCA_036873735.1. Taxonomy (NCBI): domain Eukaryota; kingdom Viridiplantae; phylum Streptophyta; class Magnoliopsida; order Ericales; family Sapotaceae; genus Pouteria; species Pouteria campechiana. Next base: position 63,871 of record JAYJMB010043221.1, read on the forward strand.
ACTCTCCACTACTTCTTGCCGCAACGCTGATAATTTATAAGCTGAGGTCTTCCACTGCCAACTACCTGCATTAAATTCATGCCACTGTCAACCACCCTACCCCATTTTAAGGTATCATAATAGGCAAAATATAATAGTTCAATTTCTATAATTTATCATGAATAGTAATATATACTTCAATATAAATGCATGTTACCCAAAATTTGTCAATCAACAATCAAATATAAAAAAAATGAGCATTTAATGTAGCTATCCACATAAACATTATATAATTGATCTCAAATGCATCATTTGACCTTTTCAATGGATCCAAAATATTCAAAAATATAGGAATTGACTATTTATTTGTCCAAATTGGACCTTACAATGAGAAAATATAGCAAAAATAATTTGAATGGCTCTAATCTTATGATGTTTCCACCAATGTCTTAATGTGGATTGCCATTAACGCGCTATCATTGAGCCTGGGCCTAAAAACTTGGTTACTAGGCCAACCAAGGCTGGTCCTTACATCTAGGCTTGGCTTGGCTGCTTCCTCAGCTAACCATAGGTGCTGGGTTTGGCCTAGGCTAGTCCACGTGTCCTCTCTCAGGCGTTACAAAGGCAGGCACAGTGGGATGAAAATCCCACCAATTTCAGTGGTTGAATTTTTAAATTTTTTAAGATTTTTTTCCTACTTTTCTAATTTCTTACAATTTGGAAATCCAAGTCTTTAATGACCATGACAGGCATTTCCTTTTGTGGTTACATTACATCATATGCATGAAAATTTAATGGCTCAAAAATAATTAATCTAATGGAATTTCATATTCTACTATCTAGCAATATTCATCATCATACACAATAATGATAATCTAGAGATTAACACACTAAATTATCACAAGTATGACCTAAACATCTAATGTTTCTTATTCCTATAAAAATAATGCAAAATGTTATATTTTGATGTATCTGTTTAATACATGAAATTCGATTTCAGGCGCTGCATGCATGCATTCTAGTGTTGTTGGAATGTTATTAAACTTCTAATGTCTTACGACCATTATGTGCATGCATCCACTGAACTCTAGTAATATTGCATCTATTCCTGTAATGCATCATGCATAATTTTCCATAAATCAAATCAATCTGAACACAACATCTAATACATCCCATCACATGGGCATTTTTCATCCAATCATTTTCTAATTCATCCAACCATTAAACAATATAATGTCAATAAAATAATTCTAATAAAATTATTTACTTACCTTTTGATGAAGAAAATAAAAATCAAATAGAGGTAATTTGTCCCTCACTTTCTTTCCTTTTTTTCCTTCTCTTTCAGCGTCTCCTCTTTATCCCCTCTTTGTCCTTTTTTTCATTAGCCCACTTCCCTCCAAAGAGTAAAACTCTCTTTAAGTTTAAAAGAGAGATAACTTCAATGCATGCACATAGTTTGAAAGGGAGATAACTCCCATGCACACGGATCACATGTTGCATGTTTCCTTTTTATAAATCAAATTTTATGACTACTAGTGGGCCCCATGCTAAAAAAATTGAAAAAAAGATATTTTTTCTTTTTAAATTGAAACTTTGACCATTGACTAGAAGACCACTCTTCTTACCAATGGGATGTAGCCACTATAGCTCAATAGAAAAGTTTCTTGGTGGGCTTACTTAATATATATATGTTAGGACTTTACAACGGGATGTATGAAAATGATTCGAGTAATTTTGTAATTGGGATAAAGCCATTCCAACATTGATTTTAATGATTTGAATGTTCTACACTCAAATTTTTAATTTGAACATTCTTGTGTTGTTGAATGTTGACCATTATCAATGACAATCAACTCCACAAAAGTCCAAACATGTGGGTTTCACTAAATAGATATATTGGTCCAGACAAGGATTTGAGTTGGATATTTTTTGATGAGATTGGAATCCCTTTCTTATCTATGGCCCTTGTCGGCAGTGTGGCTGCATGACTGTTGTATAGAGACAAAAAGAGAATGAATGGAAAATTGTACATCAACACACTTTTTTGTTATTGTGAAACAAATGAAATAATTTGTATTTAAGATATTCTCAATTAATTACACTTATTTGTATACATTAAAAAATTATATATTCACATCCCAGACCACAAGTGTTCCTACTTACATCTTTATAAAGAAAGAAAATTCTTGATTAAAAGAAAAAAGTATAATGTATTTAGAAATCTAAGAAGAATCACTCTTCTTTGAATGGATATGCTTTCTTTGGGATCATTGAGTACATTATGATGACTTGATATTTTGTGGATCACCTCAAGCTAGTAGGCAAAGAAGATGACACGACTCTAGACTGAGTTATTAAGTACTAGGTCAACCTAAAGAATGAGAATTTTGACCTTATTAGTTTATCCTGGAAGGAATAAAGACCGAGTGATCTCATTGTGTTTAAATTTAAGAATGACTAAGAAAAGCAGGTAACTTGGGTTGCTCGACTCTCTTCATAATCATAGAAATCCTAAGAAGGACAGGTGACTTTGACTGAGTCATAATAGGATTTGACTCGATAAGTCACAACTTAGTGACTTGATGATTCAATTGTCCCATATTCTCAAGAGAAGTTTAAGAGGAACGAAAGTAGACGTATTGGGTGTTTGGACTCACTAAGTTACAACTTTGTGACTTAGTGGGGGATCGGCTTTCTCAATTACTTGTGATAAGCTTAGTAAAAGTGAGACCAAATTAGTTGAAGTAAATTGAGTGAGTTATGGCTTGGTGACTCAATAAGTGCTCAACTCTCTCAATTACTTATGAAAAGCTTAGAAAAAGTTAGACTAGGTGGATTGAGTTTGGTTAATCAAAGTAATTTTGCTAAGTTTGATTCAATAAGTCACGAATCAATGACTCGATTGCTAGGTTCTAAACTTAAGCAATTGAGCGATTAGGTAAATGATGTTTTCTAATATCTTATGGAAAACCAAATGCGAGTAATCTTTTCCGTTTAGCCTGTGAAATATTGTAGAGGCGAGTTACATGAATTAAGTCTAATTATACTTGAGTTAATTAAACCTAATAATGCTTAACACTAATGATAGTTCTTATTATCATTTCCTAGTTAGCTTAGGACACTGGGTAAGGTACATGTCATTATCTCCTTGATCTTGTGAGTTATTTTTTTAGAGCAACTCTATTATTCTCAGTGTTTAATTAATATTTTAGCAAGTTTTAGTGAGTTTTGGTTGTCCAAAATGACAGTCTATGTGGTTTCTACTATTACCACAACATGAGAGGGACCCACACATGTGATATGATGTGTCATTGCGAAATGCGAAGTGCCCTCAAGTACCAATAAATTTAATAGTAGGTCAAAAGTCATTGACGTTAGGGAAAGTACCTACCTCTCGAAGGTTCAAAATCTTCAAATGTCTCCAAAGAGTTTTTTTTTTGTTTTTGTTTTTATGAGAGAAAAAGATGGGGTATTTATAAGTTACAAGAAAACTTGCACCTCTAAAGGTTTTACTAAAATTAACTCCGCTTGCACCTCTAGGGTGTTATTGAAATTAACTAAGCTTATATCATTGACTCACTTGCAACATTGGCTCGCTTGCACCATTTGCTTGCTTCCAACGTTTGCTCACTTGCAATGTTGGGAAATTAATGGAGGAGTGTTCTGACTACAGAATCCAGGTGTAAATTACGAGGGTAGGTCCAAGACTGGAGGCAGCATCTCAAGGATGTCCCTGAACTTTTGTTATGAGATCAACACTGTAAGCCCCATTCCTCATTTGAGCACTACTCTTGGTCCTCCTATTTTTGCTTTGCCGAGAGGACCTGCTACTGTGCCTTTTCAGACTTATCCGGCAACTCCTCCAATAGATGCTTTCTCGTTGGGTTCATGCTTGCCCGCATCTTCGCCTCCTGCTTTTTCCTATGGGAGGTCATTTTTTGAGAAGTCTCCTAGTATTTTTATATAAATTTTTTGAATATTGCACAAGGATCCCATGTCCATGCTCATATGCATGGGAATTGGATGCTAAGCAGCATGGGCTTTTGCATGTCTTGCATCATTCCACATATATTAACTGGAATGCCAACTGGCGTGGGTTGCCAAACATGGAGCTTAATATTGCATTAGCTATGCTAACATGGTGTTAGACACACTGACCATAAAACTAACGGTTTGGGCGTTACAGCAATTAGAACCGTCCATCTGGTATCATCACAACGGCATGGACTGTAATAACTCGTATTAAATTTAATGAAAGATTTTATCTTTTATGCTGATGTGGCAAGAGTAAAAATTTTGACCATTGACCAGTTGACCATAGATTTTGATATTTAAAAGATTTATTTATTGTTTAAATCTTAGCAACTTGTGTAGCTCGGATGGTTAGAGACAGGGTCAAAGAGAGAAGAAGTCAAAGGTTCAAAATCTGATTGACATAAAATTTTATAATTTTATGATTTTATTCTCACTTTTGAAAAAGTGGGACCCACAAGAGAATAAGCTTTATCCACATCCTCCCTTATCAACTAGTTGAAAATTTGTTACGTAGATAGAGTTCTAGTCGAATTATGTAACAAGAGAAAATTCTCTATAAATAGCCATAAGGGGTATCCCAAAAGAGAGGAGAAACCTATTGCTAAGGAAAGAGGAAGAGAAGGTGGAGAAGGGAGATTTTTGATTAAGAGTTACGGTTTTTCTAGAAATCTGTAAGTAGAAATATTTATTTTGCATTAATTAGATTTAAAAAAATTAATACCAAAAAGATTTTTTTTAAATGCGTCATTATTATTATGATGTGTTAGACTTATCCATGCATTTAGTTTATTTCATCAATGCATAGATTTAATTAAGAAAACATGTTAATTTAGATTTTTTTATTACCATGCTAGACCTATGGAGATTAGAATGCATGATTTATATGCATTAGATTCATTAATCTCAGATTTATATCATGTTAAGAGAGATTTCAGATTTTTTTTACATGGCCCAAGTCTTGACCCGGCCCGACCCACTGGCCAGCCAGACGGTGTTAGTGGACGGCTTCTGGCGTTGACGGCAGCGAGCACGGATGGTGAATCGGTGCTAATGGCGGTGGCAATGAGGGCAGGCGATGACGATGAGGGCGGTGATGGCAGGGCAGACGTGGGTTTTCTTCCTCTTCCTCCGGCAGCCATGGCAGCTACAGATCGAGGAAGAAGAAGATGAACCCAACCTTCCCATTCAGAAGAATCCGATTCTTCTGAATCAGAGATCCAGAACCCAAACCCAAATTTGTGCCATCGATCAGAGAGAAACCACCATGCTTACAGTTGATTTGGGCCATGGTCGATGAACGACTAGATTTTCTTGAGATGAAGATCAGAATTTTTGATCAGATTTTTGCCCAAATCAGAGGGCTAGAGTAGAAGGAAGACCGGCCAGGCCGTCCGGCATTGGCCAGCCGATCGAATCGGCCTGAACGAATGCGTTTGGCATGTCCGATCTAGACAGCCGTCGCACGTTGCCGACAGTAGAGATGGCGAGGACGATGGCGACGATAGGGTGGCTGGCAGCGACGCGCACGGTGGGCGACATGAGGCAAGCGAAGTCCGGTAGCCATGGCTGCTGGACGAGCGTGAGGAAGAAGGAGACCCTTATAGAAACCCTAACCCTAAATTTTGAATGGACGGCTAGAATTAAATATGATGTTTTGGGGTTCATAAATGTCAGATTTTAATGATCTTATAGTCATTTTCCACATTTTTGAACATTCTAGATTTGATAAACGTATCAGATTTTCTAAAATATGATCAGATCATAAGATATTGTGTGGACAGATGTAAAGGGCTTAGATTTCATCCCTTAGATGATTATATTGGTCTACTAAAATTGTCATGAGATATTTATATTTCTTATTCCTATATAATCTTTGTGATTCATGGGTTAGATAATGATTAATTAAGAGAGATTGACCCGATTCATGAGTCAGATGATAATTAATTAAGATACACTTTTCAGAATTTTTGTCCTTTCATTTTGGGACTTTTCGATCTCCGTTTTGGACAATCAGATAGTCGTTTTCAGGGTTTTTGGACCTTTCGGACACATTGGATGGGTCTGATTTTATAAATTCTAGCTAGATCTGATCTTAAAGTTTGATTGGATAACAACCAAGGGTTAAGATTTTCCTTCCCTAGATGTGATGTGATGGTCCATCAAATTGGTCAGATGATTTCTAGAGTCATATACCCAATAGATGATAAAGAAAAATTGGGTTAAGAGATTAAAATAATAAGAGGAATACTAGATGTAATACTTGTGTAGATTTTTGGTTAGCACACGTATTGAAGATTAATTTTTGCTTACTGAGTTTTGTACTTACTTTTTTCCTTTCCTCTTGCAGATGGTCCATCCAAAGAGAAGTAGAGTAGAAATGGAAGGTTGCTAAAGAGAAATTCTACCGAAATCATTTTGTTTTTGTCATTAATGTTAATGAGACTTATTGTTTTATTAAGACTTGCTTTAAAGATTTATTGTGATTGGAATATAATAGACTGAATTAAGAATTTTATATTTTAATTTATTTTTCACTATTTGTCTGCTTGTGCCTTGTCGTGGTGCATTTATTCATTCAAGTGTGGTAGATCTTGAAAAAACCCGCCATACTGCTAGCGTGGCATTGTCATCCTGGGGTGGGTCATCACAGTTGGTATTAGAGCAAAACCACACTAGAGAAAAGAATGAATTCAATGCAAGAGTAACACGATAGCATAATGCAGAAGATGTTGTTAATAGTGAACTAGATTTTATTAAGAGTTATCAATTTTCTTTAGTACAAAGAGAGAGTATAGAGCATTAACAAACACTCCATCTTTTGTACAGACCAGATAAAATGGCTTCAGCACAACCACAACAAGAGGAGACTGCTACCAGCCGACCCAGCCAGTCAGTGGCCGAGCCAGTTGCTTCTAAAGCAAAGAGAGTAAAGGCGCCCACATTGACAGAGAGGGTGAACCAACAAGAGGTTGCCTTAGAGGTTATGAGACAGGTGTTCATGAAACAATTTGAGATGTTGAATAGAAAACTTGATAGCATTGCAGAGTAATCTAGAGCAACTACTTCAAGTGTTTCACTGTCTTAGCTAACCAGATTTGTACCAAAAAAACCAAGAGAGGTACAAAGAGAAACAAGAGCAGGAGAGCCAGAGCTAGTGGGTTTAGCAATACTGCTAATCCACCAGCTAGAGAGACTGTTCTGAGATGAGCTGAGAGAGATAAAAGACAAACAATAGAAGAACATAATATACATGATGATGTGGTAGAGGTTCAGACCACAGGAGCAGTATCACCAACAGAAACAAGGGTGAGAACATAAGTTGCAGCCAAGAAAGACGAACCTGATAGAAAGGCCATGACAGACTTTTACAAACTAAACCCTCCAAGTTTTGAGGGGGGAGATGGAATCACGACCAAGAAGTGGCTCACAACAATGAATAAGAAATTCTCATTCCTGAATAGCATAGATAATCAGAAGGTTAGATTTACTACCTTCCGACTAGAGGGAGATGCAGATTTATGGTGGAATTAGAGAGAAGAGTTTTTGAAAGCAAGGGAGAGGTTGTCACTTGGGATAAATTTCAACGAGCCTTTTTAAAGAAATTCTTCCCAACTACAGCCAGAGCAGAAAAAGCCCGAGAATTTGCTAATTTGAAGCAAGGGCAGATGTCAGTGGTAGAATATGAAAGAAAATTTTCTGCCTTGGTGCGTTTTGCGCCAGATGTCATGACCAATGATGAGGCACGTAGAAGAAAGTTTGAAGATGACCTATCTGATGGTATTAGATTCAAAGTACTATCAACAAGGTGTCAAACTTTCGGGATGACAATGGAGAAGGCTCTAGAAGCTGAAGAAGAGCTAGAAGAAACCATTAGAGTTATCGAGAAACGACAGCCTCCGGTCAATAGAAAAGGACCACCCTTCAAGAAACAGGTAGTATCACGCCCAAGCTCATCTTCGAGGTCTGGGACACTCAAGAGTAAGGATTAACATCCTTCGAAGTAGCATGTCAAAAAATGTGATACATGTCAGAGGTATCATTCTGGAGAATGCAATTTCCAGAAAAAAGGTTGCTTTAAATGCGGATAGAAAGACCACCACAGCAGAGACTGCACTATTGGGTTCATATGCTACTTGTGCAAGCAACTTAGACACGTTGCTAGAGATTGCCCAACTAAGAGGGAGATACGAGGCCAATAGTCACAATATAATCAAGAAGAACGTCCAGTGGGGAGACCTACAGGACAGAGGCAGCAAGAGAGAACAAAAGCCATGGTCTTTGCTATCAATTCAAAGCAAGCCAGAGCCCCGATAGGTACTATAATTGGCATTATTCGTATTGCTAATTTATTTTCTCATACTTTATTTGATACTATGGCAGATAGATTATTTTTTGCATCTGAGTTTGTTGGAGAGCACAATCTAAAGACTGACAAACTAGATAATGAGATGTTAATCGTATCACCTATGGGTGATAGTTTAATCACGGATCAGGTATGCCCATCCTGTTCTGTAGACATAGAAAACATGACCATGCCCTATACCCTTTTTGTAATGCCCATGAAAGGCCTAGACATGATTCTAGGAATGGACTGGATGGGTAAATAGGTAGAAAGCATAGATTACATAGAAAGAAAGATCAAGATTAGATTTGGTAACCAAATAGAAGTGATCTTCGAAGGAAACCCAAGAAAGATTCCACATTTGGTTTCCACATCGCGTGCAATTAAGATGCTAAGACAAGGCAACGAAGGATTCAGGATTACTGCCAGACAGGGAGATAGAGTTCACAACTGATGTAGTCCCTGGGACAAGTCCAATCTCCAAAGCTCCATACAAAATGGTTCCAACCGAATTAAGAGAATTGAAGGAACAATTGCAAGCATTGTTAGATCTAGGTTACATACGCCCAAGTGTGTCAGCATGGGGAGATCCTGTTCTCTTTGTGAGAAAGAAGGATAGAAGCATGCAACTTTGCATAGGTTACAGAGAATTGAACAAAGCCACTATCAAGAATAAATACCCTTTACCACGCATAGATGATCTGTTTGATCAATTGTAAGGATCGATTATCTTTTTGAAGATAGATTTACTATCGGGGTATCATCAACTAAGAATTAGAGATAGTGACGTACCAAAGACAGCTTTTTGCACTTGGTACGGACATTATGAATTTTTAGTGATGCCCTTTGGGTTGACGAATGCTAACATTCATGGATTTAATGAACTGAGTATTTCATCAATTCCTAGACAGATGTGTGGTCATGTTTAAAGATGATATTTTGGTTTATTCCAAGAGTAAGGAAGAACATACTATTCAGCTAAGAGAGGTACTCTAGGTCCTCAGAGAAAACAAATTATATGCCAAATTCAAGAAGTGTGAATTCTTGCTAAAAAGCATTACCTTCTTAGGACATGTAATTAATAGAGCCGGAGTATCGGTAGACCCTAAGAAGATTGAGGCTATGGTCAGCTGGGAAAGGCCGACTATAGTAACAGAAGTACGTAGTTTTCTAGGGATGACTGGGTACTACAAAAGATTTGTAGAGAACTTCTCGTCCATAGCAGTGCCTTAGCAAGTCTAACACACAAGAAGGAAGGTCAAATTTGTATGGACAGATGAATGTGAGAGAAGTTTTTAAGAACTGAAGAGGCGGTTGACAACAGCCCCTATTTTATCCTTGCCAGACCACAGAGGCAATTATATCATTTATAGTGATGCCTCAAGAAAGGGCTTAGGCTGTGTACTCATGCAGCATGATAGAGTGATAGCATATGCTTCGCGCCAGCTGAAACCACATGAGCAGAATTATCTCGTGCATGATCTAGAGCTTGCAGCAGTAGTGTTTGCCTTAAAGATTTGGAGACACTATCTGTATGGAGAGAAAACAGAGATCTTCATGGATTATCAGAGTTTAAAATACATTTTTTCTCAAAAAGAGTTAAATTTGAGATAGAGAAGATGACTAGAATTATTAAAGGATTACGATGTCAATATCCAGTATCATCCTGGAAGAGCCAATGTAGTGGCAGATGCCCTAAGTCATAAATACTGTGCTAATGTAGCAAGATTGCTTATAGAGCAAGGGGAGTTGATCAGATAGATGAGAGAATTAAAACTGGAGGTGGTAACCCCAGTAGAGAAAGTTCAACTCAGTGTATTACAGATAAGATCTACCTTGCTAGAGAGAATCCAGACAAATCAGAAGCAAGATCCATTTGTCTAAGAAATTCGAGACAAATTAGAGAGAAAAGAGACTTCTGATTTTAGATATGGGGTAGATGGAATAATATTGTTCCAATACAGAGTCGTCGTACCAAGCTATGCCAATCTCTGAAGAGAAATCATGAAGGAGGCTTATCAATCAAAGTTCTCAATACATCCTGGGAGCACCAAGACGTATAGAGATATTAGAGAAAGATATTGGTAGAATAATATGAAGAGGGAAATAACTTAATTCATGGCACAATGTTTAATGTGTCAATGGGTCAAAATTGACCATCAGAGACAAGCGGGCTTATTAAGACCTCTAGAGATCCCAGAGTGAAAGTGGGATAAGATTACAATAGATTTTGTGACTACACTGCCTAGAACAGTGATAAAATTCGATGCAGTATGGGTTGTGGTGGATAGACTTAAAAAATTTGCACACTTCTTACTATATCGCAAGAAATTCAGTATGGAACAAATGACAAAGTTATACCTAAAGGAGATTGTTAGACTCCATGGGGTACCATTTTCGATTGTATCTGATAGAGACCTCAGATTCATATCCAAGTTTTGGCGGAAGTTATAAGAAGCAATGGGGACAAAATTGTGTCTTAGTTCTGCATATCATCCTCAGAGTGATGATCAGTCAGAAAGGACCATTCAGACATTGGAAGATATGTTGAGAGCTTGTGCTCTAGATTTTGGAGGAGCATGGGATAAACAACACCGATTACAGAATTCGCTTATAACAATAGTTATCAAGCAAGCATCGGAATGACCCCATTTGAAGAACTATATGGGAAAAGATGTCGTACACCAATATTTTGGGATAAAGTTGGTGAACGAAGATTGTTAGTGCCTGAGATGATCCAACAGGCTGCAAAAGTGATCCAAGTGATTAGAGAACGTCTTGCGATTGCTCAAGATAGACAGCAAAAATATGCAAATGGGAAACGTAGAGATCTTCAATTTGATGTTGGAGAACATGTGTTTTTGAAGATTTCACCCACATGTGGTGTTACCAGATTTGGGGTCAAAGGAAAATTAAGTCCTAGATATATTGGACCCCTTGAGATTCTAGAGAACATTGGTGGAACGGCCTACCAGTTAGCATTACCACCATCATTAATTAGAGTACATGATGTATTTCATATCTCTCAGCTAAAAAAATATGTTTTAGATCTAACCCATGTACTACGTGCAGAGCAGTATCACGTAAAGAAGGATCTAACATATCAAGAACAACCCTTACAATTCTCAATGAGAGAGAAGTTCAGAAAAAGGGAAAGATGATTTGTCATGTTCTGGTTCAGTGGAACAACCATAGTGAAACTGAGGCTATATGGGAATCAGAAGAAGACATGCAGAAACTCTTTCAAGAATTATTTTCCATGTAAAGGGTTAAGTTTCGGGACGAAACTTGTTTTAAGAGGGGGAGAATGTAATAACCCATATTAAATTTAATAAAAGATTTTGTCTTTTATGCTGATGTGGCAATAGTAGAAATTTTAACTATTGATTAGTTGACCATAGATTTTGAGATTTAAAAGATTTATTCGTTATTTAAATCTTAGTAACCCGTGTAACTCGGATGGCTAGAGACCTGGTCAAAGAGAGAAGAGGTCAAGGGTCCAAAATAAGAGTGACATAAAATTTTGTAATTTTCTGATTTTATTCTCACCTTTGAAAAAGTGGGATCCACAAGAGGATAAGCTTTATACACATCCTCCCTTATCAACTAATTGAAAATTTGTTACGTAAATAGAGTTTTAGTCGAATTACGTAACAAGAGAAAATTGTCTTTAAATAGCCATAAGAGTTTTCCCAAAAGAGAGGAAAAACTTATTGCTAAGGAAAAAGGAAGAGAAGGTGGAGAATGGAGATTTTCGATCAAGAGTTGCATTTTTTCTAGAAATCTATAAGTAAAAATATTTATTTTGCATTAATTAGATTTAAAAAAATTAATGCCAAAAAGATTTTTTTAAATGCGTCATTACTATTATGATGTATTAGATTTATCCATACATTTAGTTTATTTCATCAATGCATAGATTTAATTAATAAAGCATGTTAATTTGGATTTTTTTTATTACTATGCTAGAGTTACGGAGATTAGAATGTATGATTTATACGCATTAGATTCACTAATCTCAGATTTATATCATGTTAAGAGAGATTTTAGATTTTTTTACATGGCCCACGACTCGACCCGACCCGGGGTCAGCGGACGGCTTCCGGCGCTGGCGGCAGCGAACGGCCGACCCTGACGGTGGCGAGCGCGGATGGCTAATTGGCGCTGATGGCGGCGGCGGTGAGGGCGGCCGACGACAACGAGGGTGGTGAGGGCAGGACAGACGGTGGGTTTTCTTCCTCTTCCTCCGGCATCGGGGAAGAAGAAGATGAACCCGACCTTCCCAATCAGAAGAATCCGATTCTTCTGAATCAGAGATCCAGAACCCAAACCCAAATTCGTGCCATTGATCAGAGAGAAACCACCATGCTGATGGCCGATTTGGGCCACGGTCGACGAACGGTCAGATTTCCTTGAGATGAAGATCAGAATTTATGATCAGATTTTTGCCCAAATTAGAGGGCTAGAGCAGAAGGAAGACTGGCCAGGCCGTCTGGCCTTGGCCAGCTGATCGGATCGGCCGAAACGGATGCATTTGGTGTGTCCGATCCAGACAGCCGCCGCACGTCGCCGGCAGCAGAGACGATGATGACGGCAAGCAACAGCGAGTCATCGGCAGACGGAACGGCGACAATGACGGCAGGGTGGCTGGCGGCGACGCGCACGGCAGGCAGCAGGCGGCAACCGAAGTCCATCAGCCATGGCTGCTGGACGGGCGCGAGGAAGAAGGAGACCCTTATAGAAACCCTAACCCTAAATTTTGAATGGACGGTCAGAATTAAATATGATGTTTTGGGGTCCATAGATGTCAGATTTTAACAATCTTATAGTCATTTTTCACGTTTTTGAACATTATGGATTCAATAAACGGATCAAATTTTCCAAAATATGACCGGATCATGAGATTTTGTGTGGACAGATGTAAATGGCTTAGATTTCATCCCTTAGATGATTAGATTGGTCTACTAAAATTATCATGAGATATTTATATTCCTTATTCCTATGTAATTGATGGTCAAAAACTTGATGGCTTCCATCTGTCCCCGGCAACGGCGCCAAAAACTTGATGGTCAAAAACTTGATGGCTTCCATCTGTCCCCGGCAGCGGCGCCAAAAACTTGATGGTTGCCATAAACTCGATGGCTCAGGTTTTAAATAACCTCGCAAGTGCACGGTCGATGT